>BHFT01063828.1:5000-14076 GCA_004320025.1 Laticauda laticaudata
ATTAAAAGTAAGTAATGAATCAATGCATCTTTCTATGGAAACATCCATGATGCTTTTTAATATACCAAACTCAAGGACATATCTCTCATAAACTCTAGTTGCCTTCTTGGAGGCTCGAGGAAAGCCTTTGGAGCCCCGCCATGGTGCAGGAGGCTGACTAGGCCACACCCACTATGGCCATGCTCACCTATCAACCAGGTGGAGAACCCTTTGCCCACCCTTGGATACAACCCTAAGCTCCACACCATTTCACTGTGAACCAGTGATACCTTCCCACTGAAAAGATTCAGGAAGAATGCATTGCAACAATCTTTTCAGGAAGTCATCCTGAGACAGTTGCTCAAATTTCAAACAACTCTTTTGATCCCCAGAAAGTAAATATAGAAGGATCCATAAAAACTAAAACAAACCCAGAAGAAATGTTTTCTCTGGCAGAAGGAAAGCTTGCCCACTCTGTCACAATTTCCTCTCTTTCCAGCCGTGTTCTCAAGATCTTTTTTTCTCCATAATTAAAAAAAATTGGGCATTTTGGTAATAAATAGGAGAACAATTTGTTTATTTATTTATTAGATTTGTTTTGCCACCTGTTCGCCATGGCGATTCAAGGCAACTTATAATATCTAAAACCACAATTTAAAAACAATAAAACTCATAAAATCAAAACCATTAATATAGTAAAATCCTCCCCACCTCCCCTCTAGTGACAGCAGATTACACAAGCCATTTAATGGGCTTCATCACACTCTGGGTTCCCCAGGCCCGCGGGCAGAACCAGGTCTTCAATGCCTTCCAGAGGAGAATCAGAGCAGGGGCCATTCTAATCTCTGGGGGGGTTGATGTTCCAGAGGGAGGGAGCCACCACAGAGAAGGCCCTTCTGGGTCCCACCAGATGTATCTTTCTCAGGGATGGGACCCGCAATATTCCCTGCCTTCCTGTTCTGATGGGTCGGGTAGATGTGACCGGCAAGAAACGTTCACTCAGTTAACCTGGTCCCAAGCCATGAAGGACTTTAACAGTGACAACCAGCACCTTGAATTGCACTCAGAAGCAAATCAGCAGCCAATGCAGCTCCTACAGGAGAGGTGATACATGTGCACACTAGAGTCTGCACAAAATCATGCGGTCTGCTGCATTTTGCACCAACTGGAGCCTCCGGATGCTCTTCAAGGGCAGCTCCATGTGGAGTGCATTACAATAGTCAAGACGGGAAGTGACTAAGGCATGAGTAACTGAGTAAGAATTGTTTGTCCAGGAATGGGCGTAACTGGTGCACAACCCACAGTTGTGCAAAGGCCCTCCTGGCCATGACTGTCATCTGCTCTTTGAACAGGTGTCGTAAATCTGGGAGAACCCCCAGATTACACACAGGGTCTGTTTGGGGTAGTGCCATCAAGACTAAAGATGGCAATTCTTCCTTAGCCAACAAACTGCAAACCCAGAGCCACTCGGTCTTGCCAGGGTTTAGTTTCAACCCGTTGCTCCCCATCCAACCCCTAACAGCCTCCAGGCACTGTGAGAGGGAGGTCACAACATCACTTAAGTCACCACGGGCTGAGACATACAGCTGAGTATCATCAGCATATTGGTGATACCTCAGTCCGTGATGGTGGATGATCTCACCCAGCAGCTTCATATAAATGTTGAACAGGAGTGGAGAGAGTACCGAGCCCTGCAGAACCTTGTAAAGCAGTGGGTGAGGGCTGGATCTCTCCCTTCCTATCAGCACTGACTGAGAGTGGCCACAGAGGAAGGAAGTGAACCAGGATAGCACAAAGCCTCCCACTCCCATCCCCTGAAACTGCTCCAGGAGAATACTATTGTTGATGGTATCAAAAGCTGCCAAGAAGTCAAGTAGAGAAAGGATGGATGCACTACCCCATCATGCTTCCACCAGAGATCATCCAAGAGTGTGACCAATGCCATTTCTGTCCCAAAACCAGGCCTGAATCCTGACTGGTAGGGGTCGAGATAATCTATTTTATCCAAAAACCTCTGGAACTGCTGCGCGACCACCTTCTCAACAACCTTCCAAAAGAGGGAAGATTGGAGACAGGTCAAAAATTGTCCAACCAGGTGGAGTCCAGTGATGGCTTCTTAAGAAAAGGATGGACCACAGGCTCCTTAAAGTGCTGTGGCACCATGCCCTCCTATAGAGAACATTAATCACTGCCAGAGTCCACCCACCTGTCATCTCCAGGGAAGCTTTCACAAGCCAGGAGGGACATGGGTCTAAAACACAGGTGCTTGCGTGCATACTCCCTAGGATTCTGTCCAGTTCCTCAGAAGCAACAAGGTCAAACTGTTCCTAGATAACTTGGCAAGAGCCTACCTCAGAGGCTTCCATTGGACCAGCAACCACACTGGCAACTAACTGGGAACGGAGTTGAATGATTTTGTCTTCCAGAAAATCTGCAAATCCCTCAGCGCGTCTCCTCAATCTCCTCCTTCCCCAGGAGGAGGCAGCTCACCTGAAGTTGAGCTTCAATCCATCTTTTAACATGCACTGTCATCAACTTGCTTTGGATTAATCAATTTCTACAAGGTTTTCAGTATCACCCACCTTCCTGAGTGGAGATGGTCCCCTCTGGACAAGGAATGCAGTCGTAGCAGCAAACTGGCTCTCCTTCTCGAGCCTGCTTGACAAATCCAGGACAACAATTTTCTACACATTTGGACTGAGGCAGAGACTAAGCGGAAAAAACAAGGAATGCCAAAGAAAATATGTTAGGACTCACCATCCATAGAAAAATAACAAGTCAAGTAGTCTCTGGGCTTCACTTAGGACAGTGCAAAATATCACCTAACTGGATTGGCCCATCTCACTTGCTCCAGTGCAAGGGGCCTGTTTCAGATCCCATCTGAAATTTTACAGTTACATTTGTTCTAAAAGATTTATTAAACATTATTGTACTACATTTATTAAAATAGAACAAAACTGTGATGAAGGAAGAGACTTCTTACCAGTAGATTCTGAAAGGTTTCTTCTAGACCAGAGGTGTCAAACTGGTGGTCGGATGTATCATGTGCAGGCCGTGCCCACTCCAGCTTCCCAAAGGCAACAAACATCATGATACTTCATGTGATGTCACATGACACAATTAAGTTTGACATCCATGTTCTAGACTGTTAAACATTTCCAACTGCTCCACTTTGAAAGTAGTTGAAAAACACTTCCCAGTTATCCCAGTTAAGATAGTTATCCCAGTTCAAATACAAAGGAAAAATTAAATGAAAACTAATGCTGTCAATATTAAAGGTGATTTTCTTTGTTTATTTGTACATTGATTTGCTAAATTTATATGGCTGCCATGCAGTGATGGGATTCAATTAATCCCACTACCAATTCGCTGAAAATGTGAGGGCATGCATGCCTGCAGACTTTCTCATATGCATGCACAGCTTTTGCGCATGCGCACACACAAAAACAAGAGAATTAACACAAGAAAAGGTGAGGGTGGGGGGAGGTGGACAGGGCCAGCCAGAGGTGGTATTTGCCAGTTCTCTGAAACACTCAAAATTTTCCCTACTGGCATGCCCAAACCGATTCAAACCGGCTGAATACCATCTCTGCTGCCATGCTGATGAAAATTACTGCCTAATTTCTACATCTGCAGTGAGCTGAGATGGAGGTCAGGTCATGGAAATGTGTCCGTCAAAAAGGGTCAGTCAGAAATCTTTTGCTGCAACAAGTGGGACATGAGTAAGAGTCCCGTGTCAGAAAGGGATATTTCTAAGACTCTGCTAGGTATCCAAGAAAAGATCCTTTCTGTTGAAAAACTACAGCAAAAACAACTGGCATGGAAAGACAAACGTACATTTATTCTTAGTTATATAGGTAGAGCCTCCTTTTTGCCCAGAGACTTAAGGTAGCTAAACAATCAAGGTAAACAGTGGCATTCAAGGGTTTTCAGATGAAGTGCCTCTTACAAGCTAAAGGCTAAAGCTAACTAGCATTCCTTTTTAAATTGTCCCTCATTACTGTTGATGTCAGGAAGTGCTTTTCATTGGGTAAAAGAGATCTTTCAGAGCTTTGGTTTTCTGGGTCAGGACATGATCTCATATCAAAGAAATCATTATGTTTTCATGTGAACTGAAAGCCTTGGACTTCCTTCCTAAGAGTAGAAGGCCCATTGCATACCTCTGTGGAGTGAAAGAGAAACATGGATAGCTTGCCAGGTCTGGGTTGCTTAAAAACATTGTAGAGAGCATGGACCTGCACTTTCTTGGGACACTATCCAGAGCTAGGCCAAAATGAATTCTAATTTAAAGCTTATTTCCCATTGGGACCCACAGGGCTTCCACCCAGTCTTGATTCAGTTTCACTCTGAATATTGGCCATTAGTCAACAAAATTGCCTTCTCTTTGAACACACAATTTTGCCAAGGAACAACTCAGGTTTATCCTATCAGCACCACAATCTCCAGAATGTGAGAACCTCTCTCACCAGTTTTATGGAGATATTAAATGCAGAGGGCATGATCTGGGCCCTAAAGAATCATCACTCAGCATCCCATGTTGGACATGGCTACAGTGTATAAGCTTAAAATGGTGTTCCATATTATAGCAACTGAAGGATACTTTGGTCAATGTTACTGAAGCCTCCCAAGCCACTTAAAATATATATGTATAAGGAATGTACTCCACACATTCTACTCTTAGTGAAGGTCATCCTTTGGTAACTAATCTTATCCCACTTGAAATGGTCCTAAGGCTATGGAAAACAAAGAACAGTCTCCAATATTTTCCCCACCTTGTTCAGCAACTTTAACCGCAAAAGAGCATCTTTATTGGTAATAAGTCTTTGTCTTTCAAATATTCCTAGTTGGTCTTGGATGGGTTCCTCATTGGGGAAAAAAAACCAAGCTCATGATTTCCAGATCTGCTTCTACATCTCCATTTTGGTCCAAGTACATTTTAAAGTTGGAAAGATTGCAAAACTCATTCTTTTCCAGAAAGGGATGGAACTAAAATAGGAACATACAGGAATTTTAAGCAAGAAAACTTTTGTTTCTTATCCCATGTGGTGCTTTCCCATTTGAATCTTTCTTCCACAATTGTCTAACTTGCAATTATGCTTAGTTGAGAGAACAAGATTTACCGATATGTTCAAAAGATACAGAATACAGAGAAAATAAATAATTTGGGAAAATTGTTCAATTATAAGGAAAATTCTGGAGCAGGTTTCAAATAAATAAACAGAGATATTCATAAACTACTTGAAAAGAACAGGAAGATTACTGAAAAGCATGGACTTGTCATGAACTAATTTGCCAGGCTAATCTTCTCCCAGGTACACCAATTGAACTAATTCTACTTTATCAGAAGGCTACATTAACTGAATCTCGCAACTCTGAAAGTGCTAATCTCCCAACAACTCTTTTTTAAGTCTGAAAAGTTAGAAAGGATCCTTTCCAAGTTTCTTTGTCTGCCTTTTATGCACCTTATCTGATCATTCCTAAGAAGCATCTCTTCCTTCATTGCCAGTGTCATTCCCAAATATAACTAAACTTCCTTAACATTGTGGAAATGCTGGTGATATAACTTGATTTTAGTGAATGATTAAAAACGACATCCTGATCTATTTATTAGGAAACTAATTAGGTGAGACCTGGATGGTGTGGTAATTAAATGGATACAATCTAGATGTAAAATTGCACTCAAGTAACTTTCAATGTTTCACATAAAATGGGGTAGTCATTATTTAGTCCAATCTATTCTATTATATTCATATTTATACAGACAGATGACAAATCATGATTTTTAATGATTTATACCAACTCATAGGCAAAGTTATTTTGATGTCTATTCAAAGGTATCAATTTCAAATATCAATTTCTTGATAGAGGGAAATGTATAAATAAAATCTAGTAGAAAATATCTGCTTTTTAGCAGTTGATACTTAAGAAATTATAGTATTCCCATATAAATACAAATGGATGGAAGATACAAAGTAATTTTTTTTATTTCATTTGTAGTTTTTCTGAAGACTCAGTCAGATGAGGCAAAGCTGAAACTCCAGGCCTGCCTTGATTGCACTGATTGGAATGTTTCTGAAGATGCCTCTGCAGACCTAGATGATGAGCTCACAATACTGTAACTCATATGTTCAGCTTCTGCGAAGACTTATGCTGTACCAACAAGGAACCTACAAATATATAGGCAACAATCAACCTTGGTTCACAGCTAAACTTAAGCAGTTACGTTGTTCCAACAGAGAAAGCCTACAGAAAAGGTGACAGAATGCTATTACAACCCAGGCCAGAACCACATTAACAAGAAAGATCAGAGCAGCAAAAAGAAGCTACTCTGAAAAGTTGAAGAGAAATCAAATTCTCAACAACATGAACCAGCAAACATGTGGAAAACTCATTTAAAAACCGTCACTAGCTCAGCTAACCTTCTTCCCAGACAGAAGGAAATCAACAATTAGCAGATGACCTGAATAGTTTTTTACGCAGTTTGAAAGAACAAACTACAGCCACCTATCTACACAACCAACATCTCAAACACACGACCAACAACAGCCAAGCCTCCTTCAACTGGCTCCAATCTCAATGTGGCTCACAACCTCTGTGTTATCACAGAAAAAAGAAATGCAAGATCTATTACACAGACAGAAGCCAAGAAAAAGCACCAGGACCAGAACAACTCCTTCTTGCTTAAAAAGTCTGTGCTGACCAATTGGGCCCCCATCTTCACCCCAATCTTCAATAGAATCACTAGAGATGTGCTAATATTCCTTCCTGCTTCAAACGTATTCCTACCATCATCCAATGCCAAAGAAAGAAGCCCTCCATCAAGGAACTGAATGAACTACAGACCAGTTGCTCTAACATCTGTAATTATGAAAATCTTTGAAAAGCCTGTGCTGTCCCACCTTGAAAACCATCACCGGATCCACTGTTTGAACCCATGCAGTTTGCATTACCGAGCAAATAGATCGACAGATGCTTCTGTAACATGCTCTGCATTGCATCCTACAACACCTGAATCTCCCAAATAACTATGTCAAGGTTCCTTCTTTGTAGACTCTCAGTGTCAGCATTCTAATACCATCATTCCAGACACTACTCCTTAAGTAAATTAAGCAACAAGCAGTACCTGAACCACACTTGTAAGTGTGATCATAAGCTTTCCTAACACACAGGAAAGCAGCAGGTGAAACTAGGTGGAATCACATCCTATACCTGTATAATCAGAAACAGACCCTGTCAAGGCTGTGTGCACTCCACCTTCTCCCATATACCAATGGACTGCCTCTCAAATGATCCATCTGTTAAAATACTGAAGTTTGCTGATGACACAACAGTTCATGGTCTCATTCGGAGACAACGGATGAATCTGCATACAGACAGGAGGTTATACAACTTGCCTCATTGTGTAACCGGAACAATCTGGAACTCAGGCACACTCAAAGCTGTTAGAAATGGTGGTAGACTTGAGGAGAAACCCTACCATACTACCACCTCTTACAATACTTAGACAACACAGTATCAACATAGTAAGACCTTCAAATTTCTAGGTTCTACTAAATCACATGACCTAAAATGGACAACCTAACATCAAAAAACATCATCAAAAAAGCACCAACAAAGAATGTTCTTCTGCTCCAACTCACAAAGCTCTAAACTGCCCAAGGAACTGCTGATACAATTCTACATAGAATTATTGAGTCTATCATCTGCATCTCTATAACTGTCTGTTTGGTCTGCAACCCAACAGGACAACCCAACAGGACAGACACAGACTTCAGAGGATAATTAGGACTATAGAAAAAACAATTACTACCCACCTGCCTTCAATTGATACCTTTATACTTCACGACGTCAAAAAGAGGGCTGCTGAAAATGTTTACAACCCCTCATATTCCAGTCATAAACTGTTTCAACTCCTTCCCTCAAAATAACACCTATAAAGCACTGCAAACCAAGAACAACTAGACACAAGAACAGTTTTTTCCCGAAAGCTATCACTCTGCTAAACCCTCCAATTACTGCTGTTCATCTATTTCACAAAGTACACACTACTATACTGTTAATCTTCTCACCACTCCTTATCACCCATCCCCTCCCACTTGATTGTTTCAGTGTGATTTGATTGTTGATTTACCCTATGATTATCATGAAGTGTTGTACATTATATTCTTATGCTTAACGAAATTACTTTTCTTTATGTATACTGAGATATACCATCACATATTCTTTGTGTGTCCAATTCACTACTTGGCCAGTAAAAGTATTCTATTCTATTCTGTTCTGTTCTATTCTATTCTATTCTATTCTATTCTATTCTATTCTATTCTATATCCGTATCCTAATCACTGATAATAATATATTAGTAGTAGTATTTTAATGATTAGATAACAATTACATAATTAATTGGATTATATTGTCATTAATTATGCACTTGAAGAAGAATGGAAACCAAAACTGATAAGAAAAACCTCTCAAAATAGCATTGGCTGCAAAATGAAAATGAGCCAGCAGTGGGATGCTCATGGAAAGCCTAATGTATCCATAAGAATCTCTGGAAAGGAATGTTCTGGTCAGGGGAGAGCCAAATTAAATACTACACTTGCAGGCACCACACTTGGAGAAGACATTTCCAAAAAATCTGGGTAAGGTTTATGGAAGGGCAATGAAGCCAAGGAAGAAATCAAATGAAGAAGTCAAGAAAGAAGCCAAGGAAGAAATCAATTTTTTTCCTCTTAGCCTTGAGGAAAGACAACAAGAACCCCAATGTTGGTCTATGACAGGGGTCTTCAAACTTGACAGCTTTAAGGCTTGTGGACTTCAACTCCCAGAATTCCTCCTCCAGTCATGTGAGCTTAGGAATTCTGGGAGTTGAAGTCCACAAGTCTTAAAGCTGTCAAGTTTGAAGACTTTTGGTCTATGAGAACAACTAAGGATCAGAAGGAGTCTGGGAGCACCTTTTCCAGCTACAAAATCTGTTGGTTGGATAAGGGTGGATGCAATAACTAAAATATGTCCTGTAACAGGCTGTCAGGTCTTTTTTCAATCTCTATGGCTTCTCTGATGATTCTGTGGCTGGGGTTTTCTATAGTGGCTAGGATTT
>BHFT01063830.1:0-15117 GCA_004320025.1 Laticauda laticaudata
ATCCGGGAGCAGGAGAGCGAAGCGAGGCCTTCCTGGAAGGAGGCAGCCAGGCCAGCTCGACCAACCCGGTCAAACCATGAGGGAGTGGCGGAGCCATCTCAACCGGCCCGAGAGACTCAGGTGGGAGGGGCAAGGCTGACTCATTCTTCCAGGAGGTTCCATGGAGAAGGACCAGAGAGACAGCGATTCCATCCGAACTGCCCGAAGACCACACCGCGACTGAGCTGCGCAGGTCAACCAGGATTAGAAAAAGCCCCACCTACCTACGTGATTACGTAATGCACGTTGGACTGAACTAAGGGGGGAGGGGTGCTCTGTATGGAACTTGGTAGGTTCCAAGTTCCTCTTTTTGATTGGCTGAAAAGGCCACTCGCAGATTGGTTATTCAAAAGAGTGTCATTGGCCACAAGCTGCAGGCAAGCCACTATAAAAAAGGGCTGCCGCAGCTTGGGCTTCTGTTCTGTATACGTTTAGCTTGCGAGTTTAATAAATAGTTGTTGTTTGGAACCCAGTCTCACGTGCTTCTTCCCGGATGGAACAACAAGTTTACATTTTTCTTAAAACAACAGCATAATCACAGTTTAAATTAAACTTTAACAGCACCTCAATGCCAAGTTCCAAATTTCCTGCTAGGAAAAGATGCCAAGGAGAATATTTGTAGCTCAGGACTGAAATGAAGTGTCTTTGGTGACCTCTGAGCTTGCTTATTTTCTTGCAGATGTTTCATTACCTAACTAGGTAACATCATCAGTGCCAGTGATCAGGAATTTGATTGCTCCATATAGATCAGTTTGGTATACAAATAGTCCGCAACTTGCAGCCATTCACTAAGTGACTATTCACAGCTACAAGGGCACTGAGAAAAGGGGCATACAGGCTTTCTTCACCTTATGACAATTGCAACTTCCTCAATCACAGGATCAAAATTTGGGTGCTTGTCCATCCACATGTATTTACAAGGATCATCTGATTGCCATTTGTGACTTCCTCAAATGGCTTCCAACAAGCAAAGTCAATAGGGAAGCTGGATTCCTATAGTGACTACATGATTCAATTAACAACAATGGCATAAAAGGTTGTAAAATCAGTCATGACATATTTAGCAGTTGCATTCCTTACCAATGGAAATTCTGGTCAATTCTGGTCATACATCAAAGAGTAGTTGTAATGGTTAAGACACCAGTCTAGAAACCGGGAGACCAGGAATTCCAGTCTTGCCTTAGGCATAAGGCCAGCCAGGTGACTTTGAGCCAGTTTCTCTCCCTCAGCCAGTGGTGGGGTTCAATTATTTTTACTTCCGGTTCCATGGGCATGGACTGGTGAGCATTGCAGGGGAAGGGTACTGCAAAATCCCCATTCCCTCCCCACCTCACTAACCTGCTTTCCAGCTCCGTTCTCCTGTGCAGGGCAACAAAAGAAGACGCAGCCGATCAACTGGGACTCAATGGGAGACAGAGAAGAGATGGGGGTGGGGCCAGTTAGAGGTGGTATTTGCCAGTTCTCCGAACTATTCAAAATTTCCGCTACCAGAAGAAGGCAGAGCCTCCTCGCTGACAGACCGTAGATCGCGACTCTCTGAGGCTATGGTCTGTGCTCTTTCGTTGGAGAACCCTGATCATTACAATTAGGGGTTGAAGCTGCCTTGGAGGGGCGGCGGAGTAAGGGAACGCCGCAAGCAAGGTTGAGGGGAGCCACATCTCCCCTCCTGGGTTTGGTCTTTCCTCCCCTGAAGACGACTGCAGCGGTGGTTTAAAATGGCCACCCCAAAGAGGAGGACTCAGCTGGATTAAGCTTTGTGCAGGAGGGAAGAANGGCCACCCCAAAGAGGAGGACTCAGCTGGATTAAGCTTTGTGCAGGAGGGAAGAAAGAGGTGGATAACATCTGAACCGGGAAACTGGGCAATACAACTAAACAAAAGTACCCTGGGATTAAGGTAACAATTTCAAGTTGTGCAGAAATGGACAAATTAACCTTGGCACTAAAAAACAAAGACACTTCAAAAAAGACACTCAGCTGGAACTACTGGCACAAATGGATAGACCAAAGATAGATTTCACACTAAAAGGCAAAAGAGGATAGGATAAAACCATAGTAGTGATATACAGATAAAAGTAAGGATAAGGCCCGGTCCCACTGCACTTACGGATGCACAGAGGATGTAAAATGTTAAAAAAAATCTTGCCATCTGTTGGAAAATGCTATGCATCCGTTGTGTACTCACTGCATACCTGTTTCATACGCTCTATCCGTCAAGCATCTGTCCGCTGCAATTTCATCCGCACAAGCAGTTTTGAGCTGCACAAAACTTTGTGAACGGATGAACTTTCCGCCACATACGATGTACATCCACGACATATACGGGCAACAAACGTTCTATGTCTGTTATCATCCGTTTAAATGTCCGCTGTATCCTCTCTTGCCATCCTCTGGCCATCTCCTCAACTCACATCTGCTGCAGCTGCAAAACGGAAAGAGGGAGAAAACAAAAGGTACACGGAACGTCTACACAGCGTTAGTAGCACGGAAATAGAAAGGATGTAAGCGTATGCATCTCATATATAAAGTATTAAAAATGGACAAAACGTTTGTTATTGGATGTATTCTCATATATTTAGATGTCTGGAAGTATGTCTAGAGTATGTAGAAGGATACCTAGCAGACAACCGATATTTTCTATAAAAGGGGGAGAAAATCATCTGGATCGTGGGATGGTGGACCATACAGTCCACTATGGTTTGCACTGGAGGTTTATCTATTCCCGCAGCTATTCTTATCTATTCCCAAGCATGGCAAAGGCTAACCATTTTTTCAAAGTTTTCACCAACACTATTAAGTAAACAAAATGAACCAAGTAAACTAAAGTGTCTTAAGCAAAGATAACCTTCATTAACTTTCTTAGGTAAAACTTTATGACTTATTAAATAAGCAAAATGAACCAAGTAAACTGTATTAAGTGTCCTTAAGCAAAGATAAATTTTCTTAGGTAAACTTTATGACTGTATTAAATAAGCAAAAAGGAACCAAGTAAAGTGTCTTAAGCAAAGATAACTTAACAAGTAAACAACTCAGTCTCTGACACTATTCTGCACTCTGAGTCATGTCCTATGGTCTCAGCTGTTAAGCGGGCAGGGACTGTGGAGGTGGCTGTGGCCTGAGTACTGGTCTGAGGCACCATTGAGTGCTTGGCCCCAAGGGTACAACAGGTGTGGTTGTGCTCAGGAAGCTATCCAAGAGCTGACTCAGTCCGTCGAGGTTGAGAGGCCTTCATCAAGGACTTGAGATGTCAGGCCCAATACTGATGACAGATTGACCATGACAGGCTTGGCTGTGGGGTGGAGGAAGGAGGAGTGTAGATGGGCTTGTCTGGTCTGCAGCTGGCGAGCTGAGGCTGTTGAAAGCCATGGAAGGGCTGTGACATCACCTGGGGTGGAGGAGCAGACCTGGACTGGGTAGGAGCAGCTTGCATCCTTTTATATCCACGGAGCTGATGCAATTCATACTCCCCGCATGCGCAGTTGAACGCTTTGCATCCGATATACATCCACGCGGCATCCCTTTGTTTTCCTATAGGTGTCCATGATGTATCGCTTCATCCGCTATGCATCCGCACTTCACTATGTGTCCGCTTCGAAATTCTCCCCCGGAACCCCTTCGGAGGTATCATCCACTTCCATCTGCTTTCATCCGCTAGGCTTCCTATGAACATCCGTTTAAACAATCCCCGCGCGACATACTACCCACGTCTGTTCTTTTTCCGTTCTGTTTATGCAGATTTTTGCCACTTTTTGGAGAGCGGATGACAATGGATGGAGCCACCCCCGAAATTTTTGCTCATCCACTGTGTCCTTTATGCATATGTTTTGCGTCCGTTGGCCAGTCGGACCGGGGCCTTAGTGTGTATATGGCATAAAATAAGGATAAAAAGAGATCTCACAAACTGTTGAAGATGAAAATGTTTTTTAATTGTTTTTCTATTCTTTTCTTTCTATTTTTTTCTTCCTTTCTTCTTTTCTTTTTCTCTCTTACATTTATGTATGTTGTTGTTGGTCTGTTTTAATTGTAAGATCAATAAATTTATTTTAAAGGGGGGGGAATATACTGCGGAATCCAAGTGAAAGATGTTAATGATTATTATTGTAAACTTTTAAAATAATGGTTTATTGGGAATCAAGGTGAGGAAATAAAGGTATATTTTAACCATTGAGGTGTCACACTCAAAGCAGTAAAAGGGGGGAAACCTATACTTTTTTTTTTTTTCTTTAGGTGTTAAAATTTGTATTAATTTAGAATTTATAAAAAAAGAATATGCAATGGAAAGGAAATATGACAGACTAAAGAACCAACTAAATTTATAAGTTAACAAGACTATTAAAAAAGGATAGGACATTGGTAACCTTTTGTATTATTATTTTTATTTAGGCAAACACATATTGTTTTCTTTACTGTTAAAATAAATGCTAAGATTATATTTGAAATATTGAAATGAAACAAAAAGATGTTTTGTTTGAGATTAATGAAAGAGGCTAGAATTATGTGTTTGTTTCTCTCTTTTACTGAAAATTTTGAAATGGAAAAGGTAAGACAGGAATTAAGTATGCATATATGAATGTATAATTGCTGTCATATTTGTATGTAAAGGTGATGACTCGGAAATATGTTGTCCACTCAAAAGAGATTTTGTTTTTAATGTGAAAAACTGAATAAAATTTGTTAAAAAAAAAATTCCGCTACCAATTCTCTAGAACTGGTCAGAACCTGGTGGATACCACTTCTGCCCTCAGCCCTAAGAAGGAGGCAATGGCAAATTGCTTCTAAAAAAAACCTTGCCAAGAAAACTGCAGGAACTTTTCAGGAAGTTTCTGAGAATAAGACACAACTGAACAGAAAAAAAAAAATCCAGGCTGACCTTCTCTGAATTCAAAAGGGTCAGTCCCATAGTAGTTAGTCCAGGGATGAATCACCACCTGGGAATTCTAGAGCTATTGGCTAGGCTTAGAAGTTGAGAAAACTTTCTTGCAAGAAGACAAGGGCAATCCATTTTGCTAACACTGCCAAGGAAACAGTATTGAACTCCCAGGAGTCAACTCCACTCATGTCTATCTTTGTTGTAATAAGCCTGTTGTTGACTATTTCGGAATAATGGATATGTATAATCTGCACTGCTTGCATATTTGGGCACAAGGCAGAAATAACAAAACCACCAACTCACTGGTGTTTCTTCCCTTATAGAGAAATTCTGTTTACTGTCTTGTGCATGAGCACTCCAAATAAGAGACACAACAAGACTTAGCCCCTGATAAACACATATGAGGATTGTAGGAGCTATATTGAGTAGAAATTTATCTCTTTATAAGTATTTAAATAGATTAAGGGCTTAAATTTTAAACAGATTAGGGAAAATATATTTTTCCAAATAGCCTGCTTCCTTTCCAACTTTGGAGAGAGAAAGAGAAAAAATACAATTATTAGAAGAGTGGGAGGGCTGAAGGACGCATGATATTGTAATTGAGATTCACAATATTGCTGTAAATGAGTTATCATCCACCTTGTGCCCTAGACTACAGATTTCATTCTCCCCAAATCAAGAATGAAGTAGGTGATTACAATTTACCAGTTATAGAGTCTATTTATGGAATGATCCCAGAAAGCGTGCTGGTTCCCTTGCTAATATCTTTTCAGTACTGGCTGGAATAATCCTTTTCTCTTAAACACTTCCATACTGTGAATTTAGGGACCTCTCTATACTTCATTAATGCACTGCATCCATTTTCTAGCTTTGTTTACAGACTATCTTTCTTACCATTTTCATTTAATGCTTTTGGAAGCTCTTAAAATTTAAGAACTGTACAGCAGATTAGAAATAGACCATATTGACTAATTGTAAGAATATTTAGATTTCTGGGGATACACACACACACAAATTGTAAGAATATTTAAACTTCTGGGGATATACACACACACACACACAAATAGACACACTTGGAATGACTGAGATCAAAGTATCCTACATTATGTGAAGAGCTCCCTGGAAAGACTCTAATGGTGGAAAAAGCAGAAGGAAAGACAGGAAACAGACAACTAGCAGAAGGTGTGTAATTCATTCATGGAATGAATTATAGTAGTGATGGTGGCATCACTGGAAAGCTGAAAGGCCAGGTTAGTGACAGATCACCAAGCAAGAAATCTATCTATGTGGCATTAAAAGCTGACACTGACTTGAGAGCATGTAATCCGTTCAGTGAGAGCACCTAACTCTCTGGAGAAGGTTTTGGTGTTGGGAAAGATGGAAGGAAAGTGAAGAGGATGACCAGCAAAGGATGAATGGACTCACAGTGGTGATGGAGACACCATAACAATTCAAAGAACAGGTTAGGAATAGATCATCATGGAGAAAATCTATTGACATGATCACTAAAATGTCCATCTGTCTGTCTGTCTATCTATCTATCTATCTATCTATCTATCTATCTATCTATCTATCTATCTATCTATCTATCTATCTATCGGTTCTGACCAAGGCTTCCTGAGAAAGTAACAATCACATGCTGTTCCCAAAAACAGTTGTTTTTATTTCAATGGCTGTGAATTATATGCATTCACAGCCCATAATGAGTCCCAAGCAGTTTATGAATAGTCCAACAGAAATCTGCCAAGTCGTTCATGATAAGGCTGATAAGCACCCACCTTTATCTCTCTTGAAATGCTGCCAATGACTAAATTGCCAATTAACTATACAAGGCCAAATGGAGTACAAAGTCACCATGGAGCTTCAGAGTTTAAACTAACCCAAATGTACAAAGTTGCTTCCTGTGAAGGCTTATGTCCCTTTGCTCCTCCTTTATGTCTTATGGGAGGGGCTAATCATCTCTAAGCCTTACTCCCGAGTCACCCCTTTTGTCTTAACTGTTCTTCCTTCTGGCAGCTCTGTGCAATCAAGCACTGGGAACAGACTTCCCTCTGTTCCTCTGCCTCGCTGCTGTCAGATTCTGGAGGTTCCGGAGTCAGCACATAACTCTCAGATGGCCCTGGCCCCATCTCTGTGTTGGATGCAGATCCCTTGTCCGAGCCCTCCCCAGATTCCAGGACTGGCCCATGTTCTTCCCCACTGTCCAACTTTGCTGCAAGCTTCACAGGCCACTGGCAGACCACAACACTGTCTGTCCATCTGCCTATTTGTCCATCTATCTGTCTATCCTCCAATCTGATCATGTGCTGCATACCTTGTTAACTATTAAGTAAATTTAGGCGAATTGTCCACCAGGACTATTAACATCTTCATAGCATCACCCAACCATTGTTGAAGTGATATATAAAGCCTGTCTTCATTATCATTATTTTGGCTCAAGTGTGTTTGGCTGAGTCTAGAAGATGTGGAGCAACGCAAGATCAGAAGATCTAGAGAACCTGGCCCATAGAATCACCAAAGGTCGGACACAACTGAATGTATAACATTGTCTTTGGAAAAAGAAGTGTTCTATATGTAAAGTGGGTGACTCCAAATCTGCAAACCTGATTGGTCAAATAAACTAAGCATTGGATTGGTTCACTAGAACCCAATCCAAAGAGCTGGTTGCGGAGAGGCCGCAAATTTAAGCAACGTGCCATAGGCCTACAAGAGCAGCGCGGGGGCAGCCTGTATAAATAAGGGCTGGCCTCGGCTGGGCAAGCCAAATGTTCGCTGTTTACTGACTAGTTAGAGATAAAGCGGCTTGTTGTTTGAACCGGTCTACCTCGTGTGTTTTCTGAACAAAACACTGGCAACGAGGATCGGATCGTCCTGTAACGGCGAAAACCTGCAACGCAGTGATAAGAGAGCCGCCAGACTGCCAGCAAGATGCCTGGAAAAACGCATCCCCCGCACCCTTGGATCCTAACGTAAAGAGGATTGGGAGTCAGTATACAGACCGCTTCAAATGTATTGGAGAGCAATGAAATGGAAGGCATTTCATGAGCAACGCAAGCGAGCTGTGTTCCTAACCCACTGCGGACCAACGGTGTCAAGATGGCAAAGGCCCTTGCGAAACCCCGAGACGTTAAAACAACTAACGATGGCCAGAATTGCAAATAGAAATTCTCAAAGCACCACTACGCTCCCGGTGGGTCAAAAAATCTAATAAAGCGACCACGAAATTTTACCGCAGAGACCAGAGAAGAGGGAGAAGGACCGTTGCCGATTTTGTTTGCTGCTTTGAGGCAAATAGGGCGTGAGTTGATTTCCAACACGATGAAGCGATGAGGATCGCTGTGGGTTGCGGCTTAAGAGACTCTAATGCACAGAGAAATTACTCAACAAGCCCAACATCACCGTAAACCGAAGCCATCGCGGAAGCCACGCGCCGCCGAAGCCGTGAAGAAATTTGCGGGTCACAAATGAAAAGAAGCGATGAACACACACAGCGAGAAAAACAACCCCAGCAAAACCAGAAAGCAGCCTACCACCACCACCCACTACGAAGAGTCGGAGAGGCTATCGAGCTCGAGCGAAGAAAACGTACGAAATCCACCGTTTATTCGCAAAACAAAGAAAGGAGCGCGAAAGACAGGAATTGGCGGAATGCCGCCGGCTCGAAGCGAAACCATGCCCGAGCCGAATGCAGATTTCTCGACGCTATTCTGCAGGCATTGAAGAAACGAGGCATATCGAAAAGGTTCTTGCAGAAACAAGAAAAGCTATACCCTAAACCGAGCACGCCAAAAATTCCCCAATACAAAGCTGAGCCAAAACGAGCTGCAGAGAAAAGTGGCAACAGGAGAACTCAGCCAATAACACACCAAACTGTCACTATAGAGAGCGCTCAGACGGAAAGTGGGAGAAGAAGGTTAAATTACTGTAAAAATCGAAGGAAGCCCTGCAAGGCATGGAAGTGGACTCGGGTCCCTTCCTTCTATGGTATCGTGGGACACAATAAAACAGCTAGTTCCCAGACATTCAAAACCGAAGGAATTACAAAAAGCAACCTCTAACCCTCAAAGACTACCAGGTAAACCGAATCCTGTAGGTCAGCATGCGGACAGTTTTCGGTGTCGCCCTATAAACAACACGTCAAAATGCTGCGCTGACTATAGTCGACGCAGGACAGACGAGCCTTCCTGGGCATCGAAGTGGTTTCACGCCATTGGCATCGGATGGACCGGGATCGATCGAGTGGACTACAACCGGCTGGAAGAACGACCTCATCCGTGAATTCCAGGACGTTTTTGATGGCTCACTTGGCAAGTATCGGGGAAATCCCATTTCTTTTTAGTCTAGAACCCCCAGAAATAGCCCCACGAAGAATAAAAGCCAGGCGAGTTACCTTTGCACTAAAGGGCAAAATAGAGGAAACAGCTAGAACAAACTAATAGTCCAGGGGGTGCTAGAACCGTGTGGAACCAGCCAAGTGGGAAAACGCCCTATTGTCACACCCATTAAAAACCTGACGGTCCATTTAGAATCTGTGGTGACTATAAGGCGACCCTGAACCACGCTTTACAACCAAACGCATACCCGTGGCCAGTAGTCCAGCATTTGTTCACTTTTCTGGCGAAAAGGGCCAAAGTTTTTGCTTAAACTCGACTTGGCACAAGCCTATCAAACAACTCCCAGTGGACCCAGAAACAGCAGAAGCACAGCACTATAGTCACCCGATAAAGGCACATTCAAGATGTCACCGACTCCAATTTTGAGTAAGCGTGGCCCCAGGCGGTTTCCAAAGTTTGATGGAACGCCTCCTAAATGGCATTACAAGGAGTCGTTCCCTATTTCGACGACGTCCTAATCTCGGCCAAAGAGACGAAAACTCAATTAAAAACAGGAACAAAGAAAGTATTAACAAATTTAGGAATCTGCCTTCAGGTAAAAAGGAAAAGTGCTAGCCTAATAAAAGAAGTAGCGTCGAATCCTGGCTATTCAATAGACGGACAGGGGTATCCACCCCACAGACAAAATAAGTTAAAGCAATCAAAGAAGCACCTGTGAACCCAAGAAACAAAACCGAAACTACAAGCATTTTTGTAGGACAATTAATTTCTATAATGTGTTCCTGCCAAACAAAGGCCACTATAGCAAACCGTTGCATCGTCTCTGTTAACAAGAAGGCACAATTGGACTTGGGGTTACAAAGAACAAGAAAAGCCTTCCAAAAAAATTAAAAGCTTGCTAACATCAACAAACGTTCTCATCCAATTTAGCAACACTACTGCCAAAAGTGAACCTGCGACGCCTCACCATACGGCAGGTAAGGGTGCCATCCTGAGCCACCAACTTCCTTATGAGCCAGAGAAGCCACCCGTCGCATTATATCCTAGGACTCTATACCAAACCGAGCCAAAATTACAGCCAACTGGACAGGGAAAGCCCTAGCACATAGTCGCTGGAGTTAAAAACGCTTCCCATGATACTTATACGGCAGACTTTTCCATAATCATAACAGATCACAAAAACCGTTAATGGGGATTTTGGCGCGGAAACAAGCCAACACCTAATATACATGTCCCAAGAATGACTAAGATGGTCAGATCCTAGCAGCCTATTCCTACACTCTGCAACACATCGCCCAGGGAAGAACAAATTTCCCATGTGGACGCCTTTGAGCAGAGCACCCTTACCAAGCAACCGAATGAAGACCCGGACGACCAGCGATGAAACACTACAAAAATGAGACTTTGCCCGATCTAACCATTTCAGCTTATGATGTCGTCAGAGCCACTCGCTGAAAAAGACTCATTGACTGCCCGCGTTCTTAGCTGGGTCCGGTAAAGGCTGGCCAGGAGAACCAAAAAAAACTGAAAGCTTTAACCTTTCGGTCCAGACAGACTAACTTTCGCATTCAAAAGGGGTTGTTTGTTTGTGGGGTGACGGTGTCATTCGACCAAGTTACAACCAGGGTACTTAGGTTGTTACATGAAGGGCACTCGGGAATAGTTAAGATGAAAAAGCCTTGCCAGAATTATTGTTGGTGGGCCGGGTATTTGATAAGACAGTAGATAAATTGGGTAAGCTCGTGCAACAAATGCCAGGAAGTAGACGTCCCCACCAAGAAAGCACCCGTTAAGGGACTGGGAAACCCCTCGGGTCCTTGGTCAAGAATTCACATTGACTTCGCGGGTCCATACCAAGGGGCATACCTTTCTGATTGTCGTTGATGCCATACTCTAATTGGCTTGAAGTAAAAATTATGCCATCAACGACAACAAAACCTGTAATAAAAAAAAGCTGGACAACCTCTTTTGCCACCCAGGTCTACCGACATTCTTGTCTCGATAATGCGGCCACAGCTAAACCAGCATGACATTTTGAGCAATACCAAGCCTCCCTAGCATAAGACATGCCCTAACCGCGCCGGCCCACCCGCGGCTGCGAACGCGGCAGGCTGCAGAGGAATGGTACCGTTTACTAAGGAGTTTAGAAAGAGATGGACGCCGGAGATGTCCAACAGAAAGGTAAACCGTTGGCTCAACACTCCAAGCACATAACGGCCCAGAGTACCGAACCAACAAGTCCCCAGCAGAATTACTGTATGGGGCGTAAGTTAAGATCGACACCTTATAGGTTACATCCAAATTTTACCTCCAGAAAACCCCCCTGACTCTGTACTAAGTTTTAGGAGCGAATTCGAGAATAGGCGATTTGGTTTACGCAAAAGAACTTCACCGGAGGACCCGGTATGGATACCAGGACATATTACACAAATCACAGCCCCAAATCCTACCGTGTAACAGTAGAGAGATGGCAGGGAATGGAAGCGCAAACATAGACCAGCTTCGATCCCGAATTATTAGAAAGAACCACAGACATAACAACCATTTTTGCCAACAAAAACCGTACGAATGCAAACCAACGTGGCTGGGAGGGAAAGCGAGAGTAAATTAAATAGAACTTTTAAAACCAAAACCAATGAAACATGATAATCAGAAAGAGCAAATAAAAGACTCATCTTGTTTTTGAAAGAACTTTGGAAAAGCCTGATCAGAAGAGGCCAGCCAGACCAGCTCGACCTGCCCGGGCGGAAACGGAGGCAGCGGCAAAAGCCGCCGAGCCTAAACAACTCAGCAACGGCTGTTAAATTATGTGGCTGACTCACCCTTCCAACGTATCCAGGGAAAGGACGGAAGACACAGCAGCCCCATCCGAACCGAATCGAAGTCTTCACTAAGAATGAACCGCCCGCAGTCCAGTCGAGTCCAGAAACAAGGCCCCACCTTACCTGCGAGACTACGTCGCCACGTACGACTGAACTAAGAGGAGGGTCTAATTAAAGTGGGTGACTACCAAATCTGCAAAGCCTGATTGGTCAAATAAACTAAAGCATGGATTGTTCACTAGAAAACCAATCCAAAAGCTGCTGGAAGCGGCAAATTAAAGCAACTGCTCCATAGCTACAACACAGGCCAGCCTGTAAAAAGTCGCCTTGGCTGGCAGCCAAAGTTCCGTTTTACGACTAGATGTTTACTGACTAGTTAAGAATAAAGCCTTTGTTGTTGGAACCCGGTCTACCTCGTGTGTTTTCTGAACAAAACAAGAAGTGTAGATGGGGAAGTATCCATGGATTATGATAGACATCTAAATGAAGTTACAACCAGATCATGGTCCTTTTTGAAATCCTTAAATGAAGAAAAAGCACATCCATCCAGCTACACAATTTAATCACTGTTCTGAAGAATCTTTGGTCCAATATTTTTTTATTTCTATTCCATGTGATGTTTAAGGATTATGACAAAATTTGCAGACTTCCTAGACCATAATTAATTTCAATTCCTACCAAAAAGTCCTCAGTACATGATAATATCATGGGGGGCAAAAGCATGTCAGTGAAATTAATTCCTAAAATTACAGCAAAACAAAGAAAATCTGTCTTTTAGCAACTGCTAAAACATGCAAATTCAATAACATTTCACTATCCCACCTTTACAGCTTTCTAATTTAATAAATGCCAGCATGAAATGGCTGTTAATGATTGGTACATAATTTCAATATCTTTAGTGCAGCAATAAATCACATTTAATTTTGTTCTTGAGTAGCAGGAAATGATATTCTCAGCTGTGATTTTAAAAAAAGGGCAGGATTAGCAAAGTTATTTCTTTGGTCCACTGCAAACCTGTGCAAAAACTGACATGATTCATCTAGGTCAGACCTGATAAACCTAAGTTTCCTTCCTTTCAGCAAATTCACCATGAAAGAAGTTGGAGTTTCAGGAACTGCAGAGTTTGATTTCACTCCCTTTTCACTCCCATGTGTAATTCAAGAGTATTGGCATATTAAATTGATGGAGTTAGGAATGAAATGGCTGGTGCTCTTGTTCTCAATAAATGTCTTCTGTTCTCTGCATAAGTCATAGATTTTGTGGCACCGTGAGCTTGAGTGATTTTACTGTCGCTCCAATCTTTCCCACAAAAGAAAGGATGGCATGTTGTACTGGGTTGCAAAACAGTAGGAGATTAAACAAAATACACAGTCTGATTTGGAGCCACTCATTGTCTTTTCTCCCAATCTACCTCACAGGGCTGTGGTAAGAGGTGTTGAAAGAAATGTCCATCTGGGTTCAGTTCCAAGTGGGGAGAAAGACACTGGAAGCATGGAGGTTATTTGGAAAGATGGTTTCATGGAGGTCAGGGCTACATGGATTTGAGGTCCTGGGCAAAAAAATCACATGGGTGAGAGAGGGAGAGAGATTTATACCCTCTGTTGGCTTTGGATTTGTTTCCTGTTCCTGTGGAAAGAAATGTATCCTGATTGGTTGTCAGATTCCCATAGGGCCATGCAGGAGTAACTTTGTAGGTTGTCTTGAGTCCCAAACTTGGTTGAATCTTGCTGGGTGATGTAATGAAGGGGCTTTGGGCAATTCCCATTATAGCTTTCTCCCTATTTGGATCCCATCACCCTGAAGCTGAAGGCCTTTTGTGTTGTAGATAAGATGTCTTTGGTCTCTTAACAAAGGTGGGGGCTGCTTTCCAAGAGCCTGTTTCCCATTTTCTCATCCAGGGAAGTATAATATTCTGCCTTTTTAATATTTCCTAGATTCTAGAATATTGCATTTTTCTAGGAGAAGGGTGGGTGCTAACTTTCTACAGAGGAAAAATAAATAAATACTAGATATGCTCCTTCTTGAACATTTCTTTCCCACAAAGGAAAAACACATTCAACCTCAACACGTTTATATGCCACTTTATATGTGTGGGTTCAGGGTTGGGCTTCAGCTGGTTTCCACCGGTTTGGGTGAACCAGATGTTAACTTTACATCTGGTTCCACGAACCAGTAGTTCCAACGACTGGCTGACCCCACCCCGCCCAGCCAGGAGTCTCCACTCAGCCCATTTTGGATCCCAGGTAAGTGGAGGTGGAAAATGGGTCTCCCAGAGGCCCATAGAGGGTAAAAACTGGCCTATTTCCAGCCTCCAGAGAGCCTTGGGAGCCCGGGGAGGTTGAAAACGGGCCCTCCACAGCCCGTTTTCACTCTGAGGATAGTGCAGGAGGCCAATTAGGCCACACCTACCATAGTCACACCCACCCAGCAACCAGACAAAGAACTGGTTGTTAAATTATTGGAACCCCATCACTGTGTGGGTTTCAACACTCAGAATTCCTCAGCACATCTTAAAGCTACTGAGGTTGAGAAACATTGGATTAGACCATTAGAATTCTGAATGAGAATTCTACTATTAGAATTCTGAGTATATTTATTTGATTCATTTATTTGATTTTTTTAATCTTGTCTTTATCATGTCATAAGTAACTCCAGATGGGAAGTAACTCCTCCTCCTATTTTCCTCACAACCACAACTCTGTGAGATGAGATGAACTGAGAGAGAGAGTGACTAGGCCCAAGTCACTCAGTTGGTTTTCAGGCCTAAGGCAGAATTAGAACTCACAGTCTCCTGGTTTCTAGGTGAGCACCTTCACCACTACATCAAACTGACATACTAAGTATATATTATGCCACTGGAAATGCAACTACAGGCTGGATTCTTACTTTTTAATCCTTCTTGATTAGACTTCACAAAAGTAGAGGGTAGCAAGTATAAAACTGTTTGGTTCAGAACTGATCAATCAGTTCTGAAACTCATAAAGAGGTTTTTGTTCTTTATGGAACTTGGTAGGTTCCAAGTACTCCATTCTGATTGGCCGAAAAGGCCACTTA
>BHFT01063831.1:0-20909 GCA_004320025.1 Laticauda laticaudata
ATATGCAGTGAGTACACAACGGATGCATCGTGTTTTCCAATGGATGGCAAGCTTTTTTGTCCATTTTACATCCTCTTCGCATCCGTTGGTGCAGTGGGACATGGACTTTAAGATACTGTACTGAACTCTCAAACTCCCATGCTTCTGATAGAGAATCCAGATTAAAACATTTCATCCAGAGCAGTGAGAAGAGATTTTTTAAAAATTATATATTCATTCATGAATAATTATTTCTGAAGAGAACTTACCTAAAAGAAAAATATATCTTTTCTTTGAGCATATTCAAATACAGTGTAGAAACATCAGGAATCATCTATATTTGTCTGTGGATAGTAATTTCTTTAACTGGTCTTTGAAAACTCTATTTGAAAACGACCATAAGAAAAATGCTGCTATTATTACCTTCTACAAAGAGGAAGATATCAAGAAAGAATACAAAAATTAATTAGGAATTTTGATTGCAAGAATATGAGATGTGGCAATGAACAAAATCAGAAAATGTGATGAAGATCTATTCAGGAGAAGAGGTATGCAGATCAGAGTTTAGTTCTTCAACATAAAAATGTATGATGCACAAAAGAAAATTTATTGCATCTTCATTGACTCAAAGAAAGTACCTGATAAAGATACAGATATCTGAAATGTTTTGTACATACTGTATATGGAGTTGAAAGTTGCTTGCTGAGTGGTATATATAGATACATAAGAAAATAAATAGAATGTTTAGCAAAATGTTCCCAAGATGGTGCCCAACAAGGATGGTGAGGTTCTTGCTCCTGGAGAACTTATAACCTTTTAGATCCTTTTAGAACCTCCACCTTCACCAGAAGTTGCCTGAAATTGTGCGCTGAAGCTCCCGTGAATAACCAAGATCCCTTGGGAGCCTGATATTCCCCCGCAGCCAACTTGGGTGAAGCAGCCTCGGCAAGCTCCCATAGCCAACCCCAGCAGCTATAGCCTTCCATCCCTGAGCCCCTGGCAAAGCGCAATTCCCAGGTGGCAGGGGAGGGCAATTCCCTGGAGGTAGGGCCATCTCCCACAACCTCCTCAGCAGCCATAATGCTTGAGCCCTGAGCCCCAGTGGAGTGCAAATACCAGGAGGCAATTAAAGAGCCAAGCCGGAGCACAGCCATCTCCACTCAGCTTTCCAAGCCCCGGATAAATGCAATTCCCTGGAGGCAGCCAGAAAGCCAAGTCAGAATGGACTTACAGTCAGCCAGTCTAAATCCCAGCAAGAAAAACTTATTGTTTTTTGTTGTTACCAGGAAACAATCTTGCTAGAAAATAATTCCTACAATTCTCCAGCTTACCAACCTCTATCTCACCAGGAAACAATTACTTAGTAGCCATTAAACAGAAGAAACCATATGGCTTTAAGGAGTTTTCCAGTCCTAAGTTTCTTTGGATGGAGTCTTAAACCAAATCAGCTGTGAACGGAGTCAACTATGGTCCCCCAAACAGGATTCCCTGAACGGAGTCAATGTGTTTCAGTAATTCAGTTGTTTTACTCTGTTTCAATAATTCAGTGTGTTTTTAGTCATCCTGTTACAGCCTGTTTCAGCGTGTTGCAAACCTGCAGCTTTTACAATGTGTCTCACCCAGCAGATCAGATAACAGCAGCCATCAAAGCAATAAATCCTTCTCACCCAGTGGATCAGATAGCAGCAGTTAGCAAAGCTAACTTTACTTAACTTTACTTTAACTTTACTTGCTGATTCTTAATACTACTTCATGACTTTAATACTTAAACACTGATTACTTCATTACTGCAAAACTTATAACTTTTCTATCTCATGACCTATATCAGTGATGAGATATTGATGTCTCTAAATCAATTTTTATAAAATAATTAATTTATCAGTGGATTAATTGATTTATTGTTTTGATTGATTAGTGTGATTAGAGTGTTTAGTACAAATAGTGTGATTACTGATCAATGTAAAAGATCAGGATTCATGTAATTTAATTGATTAATAAAATTAGTGATTTAGTAAATTTAATTGACCAGTGTGATTAGCGATTAGTGTAATTAATTGATTAGGCTGATTGTTGCTTAGCAAAATTATTTGACTAGAGAGATTATTGTAATTGGTGTGANTTGTTGCTTAGCAAAATTATTTGACTAGAGAGATTATTGTAATTGATTAATTGGTGTGATATTGGCTATATTGATTATCCAGATATCTTGTTTCATTAAGCAATTTAATCAATGTACCATCTCAACAAACCTACCACGCCAGGAAAAAAATCCAATGCCAAGCCACAACCTAAAGAGAAAGAAATCTCCACCGATGAACCACAAGACTCCTGCACATGCCTTATATGTAATGAAACTCTAAAAGATAATGAAAATTCCACCAAATGTTCTCTATGTGACAACTATGCTCACCATGGCTGCTTGGGACAACCCAAATAAATGACTCAATTCCGAGAATCCTCCAACCATGTATTTCAATATTTCTTCCCATCATGCAGACCCAAACTGGACAAATATATCACCCTGTTTGAAAGAACTGATACCAGTGGTGGGATTCAAAAATTTTTACTACTGGTTCTGTGAGAATGGCTTATTTGGTGGGTGTGGCTTGGTGATCATGTGACTGATTAGGTGTGGTCAACTCAATGTCACTCACATCAAAGGGTGTCTCACCTGGTCCTTCCCCTCCCAGCTATTCCTTGTCACACCCAATCCCAAAGTATCTATAGTTCTGTAAAAAGGGGAAGCAGCTCTCCAAAGGACGGGGCTTTCATCGCGAGAGGGAGGACAGGACTTATTGAACTGTAATTTGGATCTCTTCTGCCATGTGACTTATGGAGACAGCCTTTTGCCTTATTGCAAGTATAAGAGTTTCTACAAATGCTGAACTTCCAGTTTGAGCTTCTTCGGCGACAGACCAAAAACTCACCTCTCTGAGGCTTCAATCCGTGCTCGCCGCTGGAGCACCCCGAGCTGGCTGGTTTCAGGGCTAAGCCAACCCATAGAGGTGGTGAAGAGGGGGGAGACTGCCTGCAAGGTTGAGGAGGGCCGCATCTCTGCTCCCCAGCTGGCCATTACTCCCTTTCCCAAAAGCGGTTGCAGTGGTGGTCAGAAATGACCACCACAAAGGAGAACTTGACCGGAAAAGAATGTGCAGGAGGAAGACTAGAAGAGAAAGTTTTGGTTGACCGGGTCAAACAGCAAAAGCAACAAATAAGGTCCCCTGGAATTGAAAAAAAACAATAAATCTTCTCTAAGAAGATTTTTAAGCTGCGAAGGAGAGAGAAAAGGGAAAAGATTAGGTGTTTTTTTTTCCTTCCCTTCCTTACACTGACAACTAAGAGACTTAAGCAAGAAATTGGGGGAAAAAAATCCACTTTGACATGAATAGACATCTAAGCTGAAAATAAAATAAAGATTTATGGACATTTAAAAGTTTTTAAAAACTGGAAAGGAGGAAAAAAAGAATAGAAGGGCAGGATCTGGAAAAATGGAGGAGACTGCCTGGAATTAAGGAATGGAGCTGTAATTAAAAAGGAACAAGATTCCTCAAAGATACATTTTAATGGAAACTTGGTAACAAAATAATAGAACCCCAGGAAGAAAAAGTGGAAAAAAGAAGCAAGTAGAAACAGCCTTCGATTATTTGGATTACCTGGTGACTTTGGTTTTTTGCATCTAGATGACTAAAATTAATTGGGTGGTTGTTTAAAAGTTTTTATAAGGTATCANTCTAGATGACTAAAATTAACTGGGTGGTTGTTTAAAAGTTTTTAAAATGGTATCACTCTTAGAAGAACTGAAAACGGTACTTAAAAAATGGAAAGAAGATGCACAAGAAGGGAGAGTTCTTTTGGCTTCGTGTTTCAATTCTTAGAAATGGAGATCTGGAACTACGAGAAGCAACTCCCAGAATTCCTGAGCCAGCCATGCTGCTCAGGAATTCTGGGAATTGAAGTCCACAAGTCATAAAGGAACCACAGTTCCCCATCTCTGCAGCATTGCTTACAGGCAAAATCCCAGCCCCAATTGTGGTTGTTAGTCAAAAAGACTCCCTGTACAAAGTAACAGAAATTTCCCCCAAAGATAGTATCAGTACCAGTCAATAAAACTCTTCAGCATAAATGTCAGGAATTAAGGACAATTATCGATTGTGCAGCCAATTAAGTCAATGCTATCAGTTAACATAATATTTTCTTTATCTTTCAGTGGGATTTCCTATACAACTAAAGTATCGTTCTTTATTACAAGCCTAGCATAGCATCATGCCAAATTGACATTTTGAGATGCTTTTTATTTTAATTAGAAATGGCACTCTTGAGAAAGAGAGAAATTAAAAGGGCAAAAGAAGAAGGGGGAGGGACAGTAAGTTTATTATATGTGGAAAGATAAGAAATCTAGAAATTCCCACAATGAAGGAACAGACGTATTTTTAAAGACAGGAAACAGACCTACAGTTAATTTGCTTATTTTTTTTCTTTATTATTAAATTTATTTGATATCCATTCTGCGGTTCATGGCAACTCTGAGAAGTTCTGCAGCATCTCACAGAAACTCAAGGGATACATTTATATCAGGGGTGTCAAACTGAAGGTCCACAGGCCAAATCCAGCATGCTCCCTTGTGCCTCATTTTGGCTAGCAGGATGCTGGAGGCCATCCAGGCTGAAAAAATGGGGGGCACACAAGGCCCCCTGCACCCCATTCTGGTGCTTCAGCAGGCGTCCGTCTCATCCCTGGCTGCTGGCCCATGGAGGAGAACTACAATGCTGATCCGGCCCTTTAAAAAATCCATTTTGACACCCCTGTTCCAGAGGTGGTATTCAGCAGGTTTTGACCAGTTCTGGAGAACTAGTAGTGGAAATTTTGGGTAGTTCGGAGAACCAGCAAATCCCACCTCTGACTGGCCCCATCCCCATCTACTCTCTGACTCCCAAGTCCCAGCTGATTGGCTGGGTCTTCTTTGGTTGTCCTGCACAGGAGAACAGAGCTGGAAAGTTGGTTAGTGGGGTGGGAAGCAGAGATGGTTTTCAGCAGGTTCTGACCAGTTCTGGAGAACTGGTAGTGGAAATTTTGAGTAGTTCAGAGAACCAGTAAATACCACCTCTGACTGGAGATTTTATAGTATCCTTGCCCTGCTACGTCCATCAAGCCATGGGTACAGAACCGGTAGTGAAAATATTTGAATCCCGCCACTGCCCTGTTCTATATCTTCACTATTAAATTATGAAACATGCATACACACATTTTCGTTTAGAAAATAAATGGGACGTTAACCAAAAGAGCCTAGATTTGTGCTGTAAATGCGGCCTCATTTTTATCTCCTCCTTTTGCACTTTTACAGGAAAAAGGAGCATACTGAAACTTTCTGCAAAAAAAGCTAAGCAGCGCTATGCTTGCTTCTAAATTAATTAAAGAAATATATGACCTCACGTTCTCGGCATGACTGAAGGGTAAGAAGCAAGCCTCGGGCATCTCTGCTTTGATCTAAGAAAACATCATCTTAGCAATCAGGTAGTTAAAGTACAGTACTATCTTGGGCTCTTGCAAAATGCGGCAAACTTGGTTGCAATTTAAAGAAAGTGATTAGGCAACATGAAGGACAACCATTACTGTCCAGTATAATTTATATAAATATATCACATCACATTGCAGACAGAATGCAGAAATGCAATGGAGAAATAAACACAGCAACTAAATGGAGCTTGCACCCTTTTTTCCTTCCTGTATCTAAGATGTAATCAGGGTCAAACTCAGTTCCTCTCTTTGCTTTATCCCATCCAAGCCAAACTGATCCTACCTACCCTCAGAAAAAAGTCCTCTGCAATCCAATGGTGGGATTCAAAAACATTTCCTACCAGTTGTGTGGACGTGGCTTGGTGGGCATGGTGTGGCTTGGTGGGTTTGGTAGGGGAAGGAAACTGCAAAATCCCCATTCCCTCCTCACTCCTGGGGGAAGTTTACTGCAAAATCACATTCCCTCCCCACTCTATTAATCTGCTTTCCAGCTCCATTCTTCCCTACAGGGTAACAAAAGAAGACCCAGCAGAACAGACTCGGGAGACAGAACAGATGGGGATGGGGCCAGTCAGAGGTAGTATTTGCCAGTTCTCTGAACTACTCAAAATGTCCACTACTGGTTCTCCAGAAATGGTCAAAACCTGCTGAATACCACCTCTGGAACAGGGGTGTCAAAATGGATTTTTTAAAGGGCCGGATCAGCATTGTAGTTCTCCTCCATGGGCCAGCAGCCAGGGATGAGACGGACGCCTGCTGAAGCACCAGAATGGGGTGCAGGGGGCCTTGTGTGCCCCCCATTTTTTCAGCCTGGATGGCCTCCAGCATCCTGCTAGCCAAAATGAGGCACAAGGGAGCATGCTGGTTCTCCAGAAATGGTCAGAACCTGCTGAATACCACCTCTGCTGCAATCCCATTTAAACTCAAGCATAGAAGCCTCCTGACCAGCTCATAGTACTGCCCAAGGGCAGAACTCACAAAGAAACTGTAATAAAATAAGAAATAAATAAATGTAATAAATAAAGAAGAAATCCCAAGGGATCCATGCCCAATTAGCCAATTGTCCCTCCTAAGACTTTCCCAGCTCTACTGTCCTTCTGAAAGGCCTGTTTTGTCTAAAAAAAAATCAAACTAACTTCAGAGACACTAAGAAAGACTTCCTTGGATCCCCCAAACTGATCAGCAAATTAGGTCCCTAGGATTTGCTGCTTGGTAGCCCTCAACTTTCATAAACATCTTTGCTTTTCCTTTATTTGGAAGGAAAATTTTTTCCTTCATTTGTAATAAACACGATTCTTCTCAGTGTTGCTCACTTTCTGAAGGAATTCACAACAGAAAGTCTCAGAACTAGCTCATGGTATAAGAAAAACTTCACTTAATGAAGTCACCAGATTGGGAAAGAACGATCATTTGTCCAATAAAACCATTTTAATGAACATAAACTGTTACACAGTGCAACTCACTAAGAGTTCCTCCATTCTAAAACACTTCGTTTTTCAGGTTATTGATTGATGCATGTGATGTCTACAAAATAAATCTAATGAGAACTAAATTTATATGCCAATCTCATAGTTAACTTTTGGTCAAGTGTTAAGAGCTTTTTGTCCTACCCTATTAGGTAGTAAAGAAATGTATTTTCAATTTGACATTTCACCTGTCAATTGGATTGGATTAGCAATATGTTTCTGTTATCAGATCAATCTTAATCCTAGTTTGGCAACTACAATGCTAGTAAATTTGGACATCAATTAAAGTCACAATAGTCCTTTAAAATCATTTTTTTCTACTTAAAGTAAAAAAAATATGTGAGGAAGGGGAAGATTATACCACCAAATGCTTCTTTGTACAATGCATTTTCTTTCCGTTGTATGTGTTTTTTATTTCCTGCTTATGCAATAATAAAATTAAATAAACCTTTTTAAAAAGAAGGAAAAAAACTATATCAAGGATGCTGTGAAAAAAGAAGATTAGACTAAAACCAAAGAAACTTTTCAAAAAAGAAGGAAAAACTATATTCAAGGATGTTATCAAAAGAGAATATTAATCCATGGTAGGCAAAAATTAGGAGTCTGATAGCTCTTTGTCAGCTAACATCTTTTCTTAAAAGGCATAAACTGTAGTGTATGCATTGAATGCTTAAATAATGTAGGATTTTCAAAAGGAGTAAGAGAGAAAGGGAAGCTATGCAGGAATAGGGTACATATCAGCTAGATTGCAGGTGCCTGATCAATTGTGTGTTAAAAAAAAACAGTGTTTGTTAAGATCTTCTGAGATTCTCAAACTCCCATACATCTAAAGCAGGGGAGTCAAATTCAAGGCCTGTAGGCCAGATCCGGCCCATGGGGTGCTAAGATCTGGCCCGTGGGACCATCCTGGAAACAGGAAAGGACTGGCCCTCGGTGCCTCTGCCAATGAAAATGGAGCTTGGGATGGCTGTGTGCGGCCCTTCCGAGCTCCATTTTTGGCTGCAACAGCCTCTTGCAGCACTCTGCCACCCCAAGTAGCTCTCCCAAGCTCCATTTTTGCTGGCAGAGAACTGCAGGAGGCTGTTGCAGCAAAAAAAAATGGAGTCTGAGAAGGATGCTCTGACATGAGTGATGTCAAGGTGGCCATGCCCATCCCGGGCACATCCACCCTGCCCCCTGAGGTCAGACACAACCCTGATATGGCCCTCAATGAAATCGAGTTTGACATTCCTGATCTGAGGGGTTCAGGTTGTCTCTCCCTCTGTAATGCTATAGAAAAGTAAAGATAAAAAAAAGAGCATCCTTGTAAGCTGTTGACTTCCTGATGTGCTAAGCTTCAGTTCCCACAATCTGTAGCCAGCATGCTGAAAGTGAGTGAAGAAGCCAGCTTCTATCAGGATCCTATATTATATCAACTTCCTATAGCTGATACAACTCACCAGTGCATTGTGTCAGAAAATGTGTGTGTGTGTGCATGTGTATGTGTGTGTGTGTAGCTTTTCAAATAGATGAATGCAGTCCTTAACACAGACCCTTAACATAAAGCATAGCACAGTTTAAGCATGTTGCACAACATGAAGCTTGTGGTTTGTCATGTTTTTGATAATATCTGTCATCAGGTCACACTTCAACTGTTCCTAGTTTTTAAAGCAAATCAGATCACAGAACAATATAAGACTCCAGGCATAAAGAGATTACAGTATTTCCAAGGACGGTCCAGAAAACAAGATGAGAGAGTAAAGAAGATGTGAACAGTTCATAATTCAACACTTAATATATGAACTCTCCCAAGCTAGAATTCCTTTTAGTTCTAAATGCAGTGCTGAAAGCCAAGGAGAAAGGGCCCAACATATGCTCGGGATTCAGTAAGCTTAAACTAGGCCGACTTTACGTGACATGCATTCCCAAACTTTGTATTCCCAAACTTTGTTTGGTTTCCAAGCTTCTTAAAAGCTAAGAATGGTGAAATAGCTTTGTATAATAACTTAAACTAAAACATCCCTGTGTATATAAGTGTTTTAAATGATGCCAAGATGCAAAGATTTTGAAAAAAGGCCACAGCTTTTTAGGAGGCTTAAGAAAAGATAGCCCCACCCACTCCTACACATTGAGCTGTTTGAAGGAGTATTCATCACTAATCCATCTGACTATTCCATGATTTTGTTTTAAATAGAACTGCAAAGAAGCATAGGCCATGCCTCCTGTCTTCACCACCCAAACTGGCCTTCAGCCAGAAGTGAATTTTTATTCTGCTATAGCAACAAACAGCTAAAGGGGCCAGAATCATCCACCGATAAATATAAGGGACATGATACTGAAAGGAATTCTCAGGAAGTTATGCCTAGAAAATGAGAACAATGCTAGTATAAGAATGTGGAATTATGGCTCTGCTTTAGGGTACCAGAAGGTTGGAGGAGGCGTGATGGAACCTGGGGGCAGAATTAAAAGAGGGATCAGCCCAGAATCCCTACATAGGCCACAAGTGAAGTCCAATCCCCATTGAATTTTGTTGACTCTTATCAAACTCCAAGCTGGTGCTTGTTAGTTGAGAGTATTCCTGTGCATAGGCGTGAGTAGCAATAAATAAGTTTTTACTGGACCTTCATGTATGGACCTGATCTTTTCTGCTTGACACCATCTCTCAGTTAAGTAGGGTATCTCTATACAATATTCCAAATGGGATCACCTCATCTATTACAAAGCCTTTAGTCCTTCTAAGATTAAGGTGAAAAAGCCATTATACTGGATTTGATGGTTCACTAAATAGGTAACATACAATGATGGGAACTAAAAGCAAAGCAAACAGGGAAGTAATTAACAAGGTAGCACTTTTAACCATTTTGCCCCAAAATGTGTAATATATACATTACAAAGTATTGTCTTTGATTACTTAATCACTCTTTCACAAGCTCCTTGTCATAAAACAATGTTATATAAAATGTTTTTAAATATGGTTCAGAATGGATGAATACACATCACATTGTTTTGCAAGGAGTGTGGTTTCTTTGTCTTAAAAAAGCTTCTGATTAAACCATTAGATTTGAGTTCACAGCTTTAATTTGAGTTGTTCAGTGGTAAAGTCAAATGAAACAACCAGAAAGATTACAACTAAAGCAAAGATTACCACTAAAGCAAATGCCAAGTCACAGCTACATTTTTACAAGGCATTATCGTGGAAATCAAAGCAATTTCAACAGAATTTGTAAAACAAATGTTACAACAACAGAATGAACAAAATTTTATTCCTTTTATTTACGGAAATAAATTTTTTTTTTTTTGGTTTTACCTTACATTGCCTACAACAGAAAGTCAAAAGAATTTCCAGCAGATTTAAGCAAATTGGCAATCAAAATCAAGACTATTAAAATGTTTAGCCTTATGAAATGATATACTGCTGAATCCAAGCCTATTACCAACACTTCAAAAGAAGAAGAAAAAATTATAGAAAGAAGAAAGTCATGTTGTAACCATAGAGAAAGTAGTAAATTTATAATTGTACTTATAACTACTTTAAAGAAGATTGGAAACTGCTTCTTTATATCTTTTTTCCTTTTTTCTATTTTTTCTTCTTCTCTTTTTCCAGTCAGAATAGAGCTGGAAGTGATCTTGGAGGTTTCTAGTACAGTTCTTTACACTTCTAGCATTCTCTTTTATTTATTTTCTTTTTGTCACTTTATATTAGTTTGCGTTAGGTTTATCTTCCTTTTAAGAGAAATTGTTAATAAAAATTATACGAAAAAAGAAGGCCACAAATTGTGACAGTGGCACAGAAAATTCAACCATAGGAAAGTCGAATAATTCAACTTAAATAAAACATTGTATTTAGAATTAGAAGCTGTCCAAGAAAAATATGAAACATTTAAAAGTCTTAATGAGGAAGAAACCATGGAACATTGGAATCCTTTGTGGGAAAATGATAAAGAACACAAAGTAAAAAAAGACACAACAGTTCAAGGAAGTTGGGAAATAATTTCATGAAAAGCAAATGAAAGCAGTAGTGATCACAACTAAAATATTTCAAATATAAACTAAAGAGCTAAAAAAAATGGATTGTTTCAGGAAAAGATGACCTACATGGGTTTTGATACTTACACTTTGATACAGAAAGAAATAATTCTTAATCAAATGAACACCTGGAAAAGAAAACAACTCCACAGCCAATGCATCATACTGAACGAGAAGCAGATCATAATCTAGCATGACTGAGGTTGAAATCTGGATTGCTTAAAAACAAAAATAGTGGGAAAAAACCTTAAAACCAGTATGGTCCGAACCCAAATAAGCCCAAGTATGACAATGCTAATTATGTGAAACAAAGGATAAAACTATAGATCATCATTTTGGTCACTGTAGTAAACTGTTTTTATTTATTTTATTGATATCCTGTCTTTATTATTTTTACAAATTCAAGACGGCAAATATATCCAATCCCTTCTCCTATTTTCTCCACAAGAACAACCCTGTGTGGCTGAGAGAGAACGATTGGTCCAAGTTATCCAACTGGCTTTAAGACGGGAATTGAACTCACAGTCTTGCTTTTTAACCTGGTGCTTTAACCCCTAGACCAAATTAGCTCTCATAGTTTTTAGATTCTCATGGTTTTTTTTATAAAAAAAATCTTTCCGAGTTTTTAGAATTGTAAACAGGGGTGGGATTCAAATTTCTTAACAACCGGTTCTGTGGGCATGGCCTAATTTGTGGGTGTGGCTTGATGGTCATGTGACTGGCTGGGCATGGCTTGTGGGTAAATATTGTAAATATATATGTAAAGATTGAATTTTTTATTTTTAAAAAGAGCAACTTTTACCCAAAATCAGGCAAAACAGGCAGGCAGATNCCCCCCCCCCCCGAATACCACCCCTGACTGGGCCTCAGGAAAGCCTCCTAGGTGGTACGGGTGGGAAGGGCAGGAGCTAGCCAGTGGTGCTATTTTCCAGTTCTACAGAACTGGTCCCAACTGGTAGAATCCCACCCCTGGTTGTGAGCCACTTGATTGAGGATTGCAGCCATAGAAATTGAATGCATTAATAAAAATTTAAATACTGTTTGAATGTCAGGCGACAAACAGTATCCACCAAGAAACTATGTAGAGAATTTGATTTAACTGTTCCCAAAAACATGTGAGACTGAGAACGTGTATTGAGAACATGTGCTTCAGAAAGTTTTGGAAAAATGGTAACATTTGGCTGGATTTCAAAATTCAAACTGATCTCCATTTAGAACATAATGCAGCAAACATTACTGCCATAGGGAAAAAAAGAAAATGCAGTTCTTTGATGTGGAAATACTTGGGAGATTGTCAGACTGTAGAATAAACGGGACAAAATTATCAAATATTATGATTTACAAATTGTAGTTGAAAGATTATAGAGGAAAAAATACTGAATATAATTGGAATTATTGATTTATTACAACATATTTAGACATTTGAAACTTACTAAATTTGACTGTACTAATTTTGCAAAAGATAACTCTATTTGGAATGATGTACGTTGGACTGTAATACCTCCATGAATTTTAAGTCCTTGGATAAGATCCAAATCATGGCAATCAATACCATGTCAATTAGACTGTGAACCCATGTGGGTGAATAGCAACAATAATCATCAAAACCTTACAAACTGCTAAAAACTATAAACTGGAACACAACTGAAATTCTGAAGGAAAATTTCCTTTTTTTCCATTCCCAAACTACAGTATAATATTAATTAAAATAAAATTCAAATGGAGGCTATCTACTTAAAATAATGACACATTGCAAGGAATAATTAAAAAAAAACAACAGGTCAGTTTCACTGAATTGTCTAAATTCAGTTTCAGTGAAACTGGTATGCTTAACAACTGCAATATGATGCTCTTGTTTTACCAAAGTGATTGCACCTTGCACTTGAATGCTTACCTGAAAGTAGAATTCAGAAGCCAAATTCCTACAAAATATTGAATGACTGTTTATTCCAAGCAAAAAAATGCTGTTTAAATGTTAGTATAGCACTTTCTGTAAATTGAGCCATTTTACTGAGAGTGCATTTCACCTCTATTTTATTTTATTGAGTAGGGTTATTTTTAGCAAGTGTGTTTGGGTGTGTGTGTAAGTTTTAATGCCAAGAATGTTCAATATTAATTTTCCCTTCTAGGTGTTCTGAATACATTATCAATGTCAGACTACAACTTGTCAAAAGGAAGGGCCACATTGATAAATTATATATATAAATATATATATGGTATTCAGCTTTGTTCGGGTATTTTCCCACGTCATCATAGTTGTGCTTTTAAAGTGGTAGCAACGTTTTGGCAGAATCTCATCTGCCATCATCAGGCTGTGAAAGTTGGACTCACAGACGAACTTAATACAGAAGCCTGATGATCGCAGATGAGATTCTGCCAAAACATTGCTACAACTTTAAAAGCACAGCTACAAGGACGTGGGAAAATACCCGAACAAAGCTGAACAGCATACATACATACATACATACACACACACACATATGTGCTCAACCTGAGCACAACCAAGCCCTCGCCTGAACAGAACACACCCCCAGGCAATCAGAACACAGCCAACCCCCCCACCAATCAGATCACAGCCAAACACCCAACCAATGAGAACACACTTCCCAGCCAATCAGAACACAGCCAAGCCCCCACCCAATCAAGTCACACCCCNCCCCCCCCCCGTCTTGACTGAGGACTAGGGATGTTATGAGATCTGATACCACAACATTCTCATCCTTGCTATCATAGGAGGACCAGGAGAAATTATCCTTTATTCTTTTAATCTGTCTGCACAATAGATGTTGAAGTGTTGTTCGTTTTGGACCAAAGGAGCTTACTGTTTTTAATTCAGTTACTTGAAACAAAAGGGACAAAAAGTAACTTTTGATCCCTCCAATGGAATGGAAAATGCACAAAATGTTCAACAACCAAACCATTTGATATTTTGATAACAACATGCAAAGATACTGAAATCATTTGTCTCCTTGAAACATGGACATACTCCGTCTTAAGCTAGTTTTTCAAAGGAAGTTCAGAACTGTGTGATAAACTGCATATCTGTCTACTTGTGTATCTATGTAATTATTATTACACCAAAAGAATCAATATATTTTATGCTTTTTCTCATTTTCTTTAAGAGTAGCAAGCATGTAGACAAAGGTCATCTGGTATGTATTACACCTTTGCACTTCCAAAGAGCTTCTGACAAATTTCCACATGAAAGATTTTCAGATAATCATATCCTGTGACTTTTAATACCTTTTAAAATAAATAGCAACCCAAGGACAGGAGAAGTAAGCAGAGAAATTTAACTGACCAAAAGGATGGCATCTACAGTTAACAAATAGCTTTAAATTATTCAAGATGATAATATCTGACTGTAAATGTTCCAGCGGGATCTTCCAAACTGGTTGAATGGGCAATACACAGCAAATTATATTTGTCCCATTTATCTGGTCAGTAACATGACCAGATGATTTCAAGAAATATAAATATTTCCATTCTCCATCATTCAACCAAAACTGAAAAAGCTGCTTGGATGAGAAGCGAAATGTCTTCAAGAAAATAACAAAGAAAGACCAGTTGTCTTTTGAAAAAGCACTTTTGGGACAACGATGACCTGGATAACTGAGAATCTCCATAGAGAAATTATATTTAATGTGTTTAGAGTTGAACCAAAAAAAAAAAAAAAAACACCTTACTCCAGATGGCATCTTGTGACTTTAGGTGAATAATTCAATGATATGTCAACCCACTTCAGTGGTGGTATGTTACCAGTTGGCGAAACTGGTAGTAAAAAAAAAAAGCCTCCAACAATTAGCTGAGAGGAGAAAGAAGAGAAAAGTACAGGATAAGCCCTTCCACCTGCTCCTGTGCTTTTTTCTTTTTTATCTTCTCAGCCGATTGGTGCTGCAGACCTCAGCTGGTGTGAGGAAAGCTGCACATGCACATTAGGTGTGTGTGCGCACGCGTGCGATCACCGAACCAGTAATGGGACAGGTACTGCTGACCCACTTCATTCAAACCATGAAAAAAACAGAAACAAAGATAGGAAGGACTGAACATATAATGATCCGAATGTTGAAGCTTTGATATAAATTTGAAATGCTGCAATTGTAACCAACACATGACATACTTGTTCCTATCACCATGTCTCAAAGTATACCATGTAGTAACATGGTATGTAACCATGTAAAAAAGTAAGTAACCATCTAAAAACCAGTAACCATCTAAAAAAGAGGTAATCAGAAAAATGAAGAGATATGACCAAGAGTGGGATTCCATTTTTTTTAACAATCGGTTCTGTGGGTGTGACTGAGATGGTGGGTGTGGCTTAGTGGTCATGTTATTGGCTGGGTATGGCCAACTCAATATCACTCACATCAAAGCACACATCTCCTTGCCTAGCCTCTCATGACTGTGGGGATGCTGCAACAGCAGTGTGAAAAATGGTCATAAGTCACTTTTTCCAGTGCCATTGTAACTTTGAGTGGTCACTCCACACAAGCAAAGTACCAGCAAAGGAGAGAAAAAAAACTCCAGAGAAGTTCCTGAGACAGGAAATCTAGTCCTGCCAAGAATGTAATAAGGGTTAAGGGAAAGGCAGTTTCTGCAAGCAACACCAGAATGTTTCCCTCCTGCCTTCCTTACAGGATTAGGCCAGTAATTTCTTCTAACAACCAGTTCTCCGAACTGCTTAGAATGTTAACAACCAGTTCTAGCGAAGAGGTATGAACTGGTAAAATGGATATGACCCCTGGATATGACTCACTTCTTTGTGATGGAAGGATAACATCCTTAAGCCTTTTTTTTGTTTGTTTTAAAATCAACTCTGTGTGTGTGTGTGTGTGTGTGTGTGTGTGTGCGTGTGTGTGTGCGCGCGCGTCTCTTTGTGGAATCTTTCTCCAATTAACTGCCATGGAATCAAACAGGATTTTACATAACTTAGAGCAGGGATCCCCAACATCATGCCAGAAACCAGACTGTGCAAACAAGCAAAGCCCCATCTGCATCACACATAACCATGCCTCCTTTGGTCCACAGAAAAACCTCTCTTCATGGAATTGGTCCCTGGTGTCCAAAAGGTTGGGAGGCCACTGACTAGAGAATTCCAAATACTGCAGTTAGATAAAGAACATAGAGAAATAGTTATTCTCCTCATACTTAGTTTCTGAATGTCTAGGAACCACCTGCATGATGACTGCTGATTATAGAATGCTGGTCCATATAAAACCTTGGTTCGAGCTACCTCGAAATCTACATTCATTTATTTACTTTTTTCAGGCTACACAGACTTAATGCCTATAGAACAGGGGTGTCAAACTCAAGGCCCATGGGCTGCATCCGGCTCAGAGTGCTTAGATTTGGCCCATGGGGACACCTTGGAAACAGTGAAGGACCAGCCCACAGTGACTCTGCCAGCAACACCAGAGCTTGGAAGGGCCCTACACAACTTTCCTGACCTCTGTTTTTGGCTGCGATGGCTCCTGCAGCCCTCTGCCAGTGAAAACAGAGCTCAGGAGGACTGTGCATGGTCCTCCCAAGCTCCCTTTTAGCTGGCAGAGGTCTGCCACAGGGACCCCCAATAAGAGTGAAGTTGAACTGTCCATAACCCCGTGGCCCCCCGAAGGTAAAACACAACCCTAATGTGGCCCTCAATGAAACTGAGTTTGAAACCCCTGCTATAGAACCTTAGCTCTATTAACCAGCTACTTTGCATCAATAAATATTGATTTGTTTGCATTGTATAACTCTATTAATATTCACCAGAGAGATGCCATGACACTTCAAAACTGGGGAAAGAAATCAAAGGAGAAAGGAAGGAATTTGAGGATGTGGTTCTAACTATTTTTTTAATGAAGCAAGCTACTTTAGAAGTATAATAAAATGTAGTTTCCAAATGAGGACAGAAAAAATAAATATGCTATTTTAATAGTCCTGTTCTTTTAGGATTATGCACACACACACACACACAAACACACACACACACAAACACACACAGAGAGAGAACTTGTGATGTTTCATGTGACTTGGTTCCTTCCGTACCTCACTAATTCCATTCAAAGAAAAACAGCAGGAGGTTCTTTCTCAACTCAACCAAAGTTGCATTCGTTATTGCAATTAGCAAGGATGTGAGAAATGTTACAACAGTAGGATAGCTGAAGAAGTTTGGGTAGAATCAACAGTTTCTGGTCAAAACAGATTATTATTCTTTTTTTGACAGACAAAACAGGCCAAGTTCAAGCCACATTCTATAACAAGCTAATTGAATTACCTAGGATGACTGCACCAACTTTACTTTGTATGAGCCATGACCCACCTGTCTGAAATTAGCAGCCATACAGTCCAAGTCAACTTGAATAAGCTCAGAGATGGCTGTGCCTTGGCGACCAAAACAAGGTGGATCTCATAAGGCATGCTTTCAGATCTAGGTTCCAGATTTTCCAATCCATATCTTTCTCTAATTTGACAGAAAAGAATCCATTCTGGAATCAGGGGTTCCTGGTGATGGGTCTTCTGTGTATAGCAATAGCTATAGACTTATCTACTGCTTCATATTGCTTTATAACCCAACTCTAAGTGGTTTAGAGTCACCATATTGTTCCCCAATAATCTGAGTCTTCATTTTACCAAATCATGGAAGGCTGAGTCAACTCTCTGCCCTGAAAATGACTCCCGCCCTCATGGCTCATTTTCAGCTGGCAGAGTGCTGCAGGAGGCATGGAGGATGAAAATGGGCTGCCGGGGGATGGGGGAGAGAGACACACTATTTTGTCCAGCAGAGGCACCACAGGCCAGTCCTTTGATATTTCCAGGCCAGCCCTGTGGTCCAGAGAAAAGCAGGGCCTTGAGTTTAACACCCCTGACTTAGGAGAAAAGATGGTAACTCTAAGGGAAAGTTTCTTTCCAACAGCTGAACACAATAGGATACTTAGCTCCTGTTGTGCCATGTTCACACTTGAGCAGCATCTTCAGCCGGTCATCAGCTTTAAAGTTGGAGGGCACAATGGGGTGATCAAAGTCCTGTCTCATTTTAACACACAAAATGCATGTAAGAAAGGGGAGGTTGTCCATTACCTAGTTGCATCCACCATCTTGAAGCCAAGTGAGAGTTGTTACGGGCGTCCCAACACAGTTCTAACTGATGTTCATTAGGGATTATGAAAATTGTAGACAAACATATCCTGTGAGCATTACTTCTGAGGCTATATTTTATTACCATACAATAAAGTAGAACTTGAATAACTAGTCAAAACATCTTGAAACTCTTCACTATTTCCAATGAAGTACTATTTCCACTCTGTCTTATACATAGATGTTTCAAGAAAAGAAGGAAAATCAGAGGGACCAGAATCCACCATAGATCTTTGATATAAAATTCCCTTTCACTTCTCTAGAATTTGCTATAGTTGTTCTTAGTCCCTTCTGTGAGACAGTAACAAACTTTAAATGCCATAGGGTTAGTTCACAGCCAGACAGAAACAACTTGGAACACAGAATGTTTCTTCAGGATTCTTCCATTTCAGTCAAAGCCAGCGCTGGCGCACCTTCACTCTAATCATTCTTTACAATATTTATAATAAATATTATCCTTATAATACACCAGCTTTACATAAGTGTTGCCAACACGCTGAAGAATAAACAGTAATTTATATAGCTATATTATCATATTAAGATATTAAAACAGCTTAAAGGGATTATTCACAATTTTGAAAGCAAAATGCAAAATATGTGTCTTGAAAGCTTATGGTAAAAAGTTGAGAGGAACCCTTACCAATTTTAATTCAGACAGAAAAGCAGTTTTAAATATTAAGAAATGGTAAGCTGCCTATCTTGTGGATATGAATAACTGTAGATTCCCAGGAAATGAAACATTCCGCCAGATAGGTCTGTGGAGATTCTCAGTCACCAGGTCATGGTTATCCCGAAGTTTTTTTTTCCCCTTCAAAGGGCAACTGGACTTTGTTTTTTTTTCCTTGAAGACATTTTGCTTCTCATCCAAGATTCTCACTGAAGTTCTCACTGAAGTTCGGTCAGAACTGAAGCTTTTTGGATGAGAAGTGAAATATCTTTAAGTAAAAAACAAAGTTCTCCCAGATAACAGTGCTCTAAAAGCTTAGTTCACATGGTTCTTCCTTCCTCAATTTTCAAAACTGAAAACTGAATGAAGACAATTCTTTGGGCTGCTTTTTCAGGGTGAATGATATTTTCTCTAAAATCATGTGACATTGAGAATCTTGCAAATATCCCCAAGGAAGGAATATCTGACACACGGATAAACAAATTAAACGGCCAAGCTCTCATAGGTGCTGTAAAAACAATAAACTTGGCTTGGGTCAGAAGAATTGTACAATTGCCCACAAGCTAGAGAAAATTAAACCATAACACAGGAATTTTTATCAGAATTAAAGCCACAGCAGGCCAGAAATCTCTTTTAAAGGGAAACCCTACTGAACTGGACTGCTTGCTGGTAAAGAACTGAACCTTCTCCTTATCCAGATGAGAGAAAAGGAAGAAAGTGCAGAAGATAACAGCTGGCTAGTGGAAAAGAAGCCATTTGGGAACTGGGAAGAGTTGCTGGTACTTGGCTGAAGCAGAGAAAAGATCTGATTCAGAAACTTGTTTTCACCAACAACTCCCAGTGGGTACGAGCACAATCTAGCAAACTATGAGGCAAATATATCAAGGCAGTCTTTCTCAATTTGGGGGCCATCCAGAGTAAGCACACCCCTGACCCCTCAGCAGTCCATGCAGGAGGACTCTGGAAGTTCAAGTCCAGCCATTTGAAAGGCAACCTCATGGAAAAAAGCTGTCTTTTGTTAAGAGTTCTCAGAATTCTTAGTTGCTTGTATAACAATTTTAAACACATTATCGTTATTATTTTTTCCACAAGATTACACTCTAAAAACTAGTCTCTTAAGGCCCAGACTTCAGGTTTTCCACTGGAATTCCAGACAGAACAGTAAAAACATACCAGGGGTTTCCTTTTCAGTTCAGACAAAGCCCTGGGCTTGTTAATCCATAGTTAGTTTAGCAGTTCCCACTGGTGAGGAAAACCAAGTAGAGGCAAACAGGTTTTATGCATTAATTGGCAAGTTTGTACAATTTCTGGCTTGCTTGTTGTGAGTAAACACAGCCAAATAATTTAAATACTTCCCCCCCCCCCCCNCTTCCCCCCCCCCCCCATTCTTTAATACATACCACTTGTTTCAGTTGGACTCTAAACTATATCCAGGAGAAAGCTTCTTAAGTCCTGATCTTGAATTCACAAACACCCTCTGGAAATAATTTCTCTGGCACCCACAAGTTCTGCTGATGTAAAAAAGGGGTTTATGGAAAATTACTCCAAAAATTACTCTAGAAATCTTCATCCACTGATCCAGCCAAGCAAAAACAGCAAGACAAGAATTGACCAACTGGGTTTTCAAGCCAGCAGCTTCAGGCCCAGCTGAAACCCCTTCTTAATTAACTGCATTTTTTTAAAAAGATGACATCACAAAACAGGTAATAGCAATGATTTAAGGGTGGCTCAAAGCTGGATCCACAGCTGCAGAACAACTATTCTTGTGATATTCAATGACTTCACACCTCTTCGGGTTATTCTTCTGAACCTTGTTACTGCAGGGTTCAAGTATCACAGATGTTCCCTTTGCTTCTATCACCCACGTGGCTTTCCCTTTGTCTAGAGAGGTTGCATAACTAAAATAAACAGATTTGTTTCCTGTCTGCCTCTGCCAAGCAATTTAACAGATTCTATGAATTTGCTGAGATCATTCTGCGAAGGAAGAAGTGAAACCCCAAAGAAAGGGGGGGAGAGAGAGGGAGAGGGAGGGAGGAAGGGAGGGAGGGGAGGAGAGAAAGGGAGAGAAGGAGAGAGAGTGTGAGAAAGAAAGAAAGAAAGAAAGAAAGAAAGAGAGAGAGAGAGAGAGAGAGAGAGAGAGAGAGAGAGAGAGAGAGAGA
>BHFT01063831.1:20916-41367 GCA_004320025.1 Laticauda laticaudata
AGAAAGAAAGAAAGAAAGAAAGAAAGAAAGAAAGAAAGAAAGAAAGAAAGAAAGAAAGAAAGAAAGAACCCCATTTGACTATCAGTAGACTATCTGCAAAGGCCAATTTCAACAAAAGTCGGAAATCAGGTTGACTATTTTGTTTTGTTCCTCTCTTCAAAAACACTGTGTGTGTATGTGTGAGGTGTGTGTGTATTATGCATAATGCATAATGCATCCTGGTAGTCCATGACTTACGACCACAATTGAGCCCAAAATTTCTGTTGCTAAGCAAGACAGCTGGTAGGTTAGTTTTGCTCCATTTTACAGTCCATCCACTTACCCATCCATCCATCTACCCATCTACCTACCTCCTACTGAATCTATCATTTATCTATTGATCATTCAATCTGTCTATCAATCTATTTATCTATCTACCTACCTACCTACCATATGGCCCCTGCACACTGCAAGCATCATAAATACATGCCAGTTACCTTTAGAGGTAATTTAAAGGGGAAGTACCATGCTGAATCTGACTAAAAAGGGATTTATGTTCTAATATAGCTATTAGGTGATGAATGTTATAATTGTTTATGGGATAATTTAGAAGTAGAATATTTAATGGAATGTGAAAGGGAATTAACTATAAGATATAAAGGTGACACACTCTAATTGGCAACTACTGGGGAAACCTTGTTTTGTAATGTTTGAAGTGTGGATATGGATTGAAAGTGTACACAGGACAGATAAAAGCATAAGTATAATTATTATGAAATATGAAAACTTTGAAAAGGATATGTAATAGACTTAGAAATGAATGAGAAAGCTACAAAATAAGCCTGAGGGAAGTATTTGAGGTGAAAACTTAATAAAGAATATTTAAAGTAGTGATAAGATATGAAATTGAATATGAAAGATGAATATATAATTAAGATTATATCTGTATGGAGATATGAAAACCTGGAACCAAGCTGTTCAATAAAAAAGATGTTTTATTTTTCTTTGTTTTGTGAAAATCTAAATAAAATTGTTTAATTTTAATTTAATTGGCAGCTGAACTACGTCTTGGAGTGATTGATATCATGGATACTGTCTGGATGTTTGACATCAGTCTTGGACCAGAAAAAAAAATATTGTACCTTCTTTCAAGATCAGCCCTAAATGAAGTAGGTATTCACATCTGCAGCATTTATAGCATTCTTTCTCAAGTTGTGCGATCGTCCAATCTTTTTGCAGCTTTGTTCCACAACATTCTGAACTCTGAAGCATGAAGCACAAAGAAACAAATGCTCCATTCACATGACACAGCAGATGTTATCAATAAACCACACCATGTCTCCATATTGTAGAAAGTTAGCACCCACCCCTCTCCTAGAAGAATGAAATATTAAAAGGGCAGAATGTTATATTTCCCTGGATGACAAATGGAGAAACATGCTTTTTTAGATGGAGAAAGCTGCTACCACCTTTTCTTAATAGCCCTCAGCAGATGTCAGCACTGAAGAGATAGATAGCTCTATTCATAAGCAAATACCCTCACCCAAGATCCAACACAGGAAAAAGCCATTAACAGGAATTGCCCAACACTCTTACAGAACACAAGCTTCTTCACTGCATCATCTCAGCAGCCCAAACTTCAACCAAACTTGGGAGATCAGACAATCCTTAGAGCCATCTATGACCCCTACATAACCCCTGCAACAACCAAGAGAATACATGTTCTCACACAGGAACAGGAAGCTCAAGTGCAAAGCATAAGAGAAGGTATAAAAAAACCCCACTCTCAACTTCACGTGGTCAGCTGCACCAGAACCCATGTGGTTCTGTTCATCATTAAACCATCTTTCCAATCAGTCTCCATTTTGTCTCCAGTGCCTTTCTCCCAGCTTGGAACTGAACCAGATGGATGTATTTCTTCCCATAATGTCATGGCTTGGTTCACACCAATGCTTAAACCCATGGTCAACTTTTCACAAGCAACTATTTCTAGTAACATCTTATTGTGCTGTGCAAACCTTGTCCATTTGTCCTGCATGCACATTTCACTTTTCTCTAACAATAAATTTGCATACATATAGGCATGCATGGAAATGTTCACAATCACTCTCATTTTTTTGATAAAAGGCATTGTGGCTTTAATTGCGCCTGTAAATTAAACAAATCAAAAACACAAATTGCTTCTTAAGTGTGAGATATATGTAAACCCATCTTGCCAGCTTCATGAACAAAGACGTTTTATTTTAAATTTGTTTTGGCTGCTGGATGAACGGTTGAACAAACACTCTTGGCTTGGTTCGCACATCATGCTAAGCCATTGCCTCTTCACAAATTATAGCTGCTTGAGGTCTCCCAATACATTATGAAACCCAAACAAAACTCAATGTATGATACAGGAGCCAGGCTCGTGTCATTTACAGTAGTAGTATATTTAATTGAAAAACAAAACAGTAGAGATTACAAAAATAAACATATCACAGACAGAACAATACATGTCTTCAAAAAGTATTCTTGCTAATTGGCAACTGGGAAAAAAACTCATCCAGGATCTCTACATTGCTGTTGACATTAAGAAAGCCAATGTCTTGACTTCCTTAACCAGTTGTAGAGGAGGCTCTCTTTACTTTTGCTACATCTGTAAAATTTTCAGTTTGGATAACTAAGCAGTTTTCCTTCATTACCCACCAAATTATCCAGTAGAGAGATAAATATACAAAGGGATGATAACTATATATAAGACTGACATGATAGTAGTATTCCAGTATTGGAGGGGCTGCCACAAGGAAGAGGGGGAATCAACTTATTTTCCAAAGCACCTGAGGGCAGGACAAGAAACAATGGGTGGAAACTAATCAAGGAGAGAAGCAACCTGGAATTGAGGAGAAACTTCCTCACAGCGAGGACAATTCACCAGTGGAACAGAAATTGTAGGTGTTTCATCACTGGAGTTTTTTAAAAGAGACTGGACAGCCTCTTGCCTGCAATGGTATAGACTGGAAGAGTCTCCTGCTTGAACAGAGGATTGGACTAGAAGACCTCTAAGTTCCCTTCCTGCTCTATTATGATTGACTGATTGAGATTAACAAATTCAGTTCCTGTCCAGGGTTGTTCAACTTTGACAACTTTATGACCTGCAAACATCAGTTCCCAAAATTCTCCAGCCATCAAGGCTGGCTGAGGAATTCTGGAAGTTGAAGCCCACAAGTCTTAAAAGTCACCAAGATTGGACATCCCAAGACTTTGGTCAACCAATAAAAATCTACTGCAGAAATTTATTTATTTTTTCTTTTGTGATGTATCTGCATTAGAACTCTTTCCAAAGCGCATATGTAAACTGGTTTAGTGACAAATGCTATGAATTTTTAAAAATACAGCTGACAGGCATTTGTTTAGCAACTATTAAAGTTACAAGGGCATTGAAAATATGACTTACGACCGGTCCTCATACTAATAATCACTGTAGCATCCCCACAGTCATGTGATCAAAATTTGGGATATTTGGCAACAAGCATGCATTTATGATGGTTGCAGAATCTCACCATTTGCTACCTTCCCAGCTGGTTTCCTACAAGTAAAGTCAATGGAGAAGTCAGATTCACTTAAGGACTGCATGATTCCTTTAACAACTGTAGTGACTGACTTATCAAATGTAGCAAATGTGCCACTTAATGACCACTTTGCTTTGCAATGGAAATTCTCGTCCTAATTTTGGTTGTATACCAAGGATTACATGTTATACTCCATTTGTATAAGATTATAAAGTGTTGACCAGTTCGCAGCTCAACTTCTTTCTCCCCTGAACTGACATAAATATATGTTCCTTTTATGGTTTAAAAACAGCAGTGTAGAAAACTTACAGGGTGGTGTTTTATTCTTGGCTCTCTGAATTTATTTTACAAAGAAAATAAAGGTAAACTATCTTCTGTACAAAAATATCAACCAGGGAATTTCAAGTGGAATGTGAAAAATTACATTAAGAAAAAAAAGGGCCACAGATTTCTAGAATGTTATGAATGAAAAAGAGGAACGGACTGAATATTGACAAAAAGGAACTCGGCCCAAATTGATTTAACACTTTAATGCAATTTTGACCACCGTTGCCTTACACATTTCTAATAAAAGGCCTTCGACTGTAGTAACATTGCCTCAAGCTGTGAGCATCTACTGTTACTTGCATCAAAATCTTGCATCAAAATCAGGATTGTACAAAGCATAAATCCACACAAACTTCATTTGATGGCATCATATGTCTACTTGGCACTAACCTTAGTTCTCTCTGTGCTGAATTTCCACCCATTAAACGTTCATCACAAAGTCCAGAAATGTTCAGATTAGGAGGACATATACCAGTTTGCATACTTTGCACTCCTGAAATATATAACACACTCTCTCAGGCTTAACTATGACTCTTGAGAGGGAATCCGATTTTTTTCTTCTGTAACCTCAGCTTTTTTTGAGGTGGGGGAGAGGAAAATACCCATTCTTTACATGAACTCCTGCCATTTTTCCCCACTGGGATTTTTAAAAAAGCAAGGCCTTTGTTTATTCCTGAGAAAGCCAAATTCACCTGACTATAAGGCTACCATGCAGCCCCTAAAAGTTCTCCCTAAAGAGGCTCTGGAATTTTTTTTTTAATAAATGAAACATTCAGAAAACATTCATTTTTTTCTCTCCTAATCATGAGGGGGGTTCTGGGAAAGACCTAAGAACCAGTTTGCTATTTTTACTGGTTCCTCCTGTCCTTGAACTTCGGCTGTTTAGAATAGAATAGAATAGAATAGAATAGAATAGAATAGAATAGAATAGTAATAGAATAGAATAGAATAGAATAGAATAGAATAGAATAGAATAGAATTCTTTATTGGCCAAGTGTGATTGGACACATTTGCGCAACTCTACTGTGACCTTTTCATATGTTGTGAAATGCTCCTCCGAGTGTTTCAATAAGATGCCGCTTTGGAGAGTTTTTGTCAAGAAGTTCAAAGAAATCCCATAAGGAATTTAGGCTAGAAGAGGTACAAATCTTAAAAAGTTCCCAGATAGAGGCGCATGGAGAGGTGATTGAGGTCTGTGCACTCTGCATCGATTTACTGTCGCACGCTCTGTGGCGGTTCTAGCAACCCAAAGGAAAGACACAGACTTCAGAGGATAATTTAGGACTAGACATGTTCAACATGATACAGACTGGCCCTTAATTGAACGACCTTATACTGCATGAGCTCAACAGTAGGGGCTGTGGAATATTTACAGTCGCCCTCAGCATTCCTGATAAACTGTTTCAGGTCCTTCGAGCATCTTGCACATATTAATTGTTGATGCTATAGAGCATTGCAACTAGAACAACTAGACACAAGAGTTTTTTTCCCGAAAGCCATCACTCTGCTAAACAAATAATTCCTTCAACATAATATTAACTACCTCTCATGTTACATCTTCTCATCACTCTTATCAGCCATCTCTCCCACTTGTGATGAGTAGGACTGTAACTTTGTTGTTGTATCACTTACGATTTATATTGATTGTTTTCTAGTATGATTGATTTGCTTATTGTAGCTATGACTATCATTAAGTGTTGTATTAAGGCTAGGTCCCGACTGGCCGCAGATCGGATGCAACGTATGCAAAAAGGACACAGCAGACGAGCAAATTTCGGGGGTGCTCCATCCGTTGTCATCACACTCCAAAAAGTGGCATTTGCATAAACAGAACGGAAAAGAAAGGAAAAGAACGGACGTGGGTAGTATGTAGCGGGGATGTTAAAATTCGCGGATAGTTCTTGGATGTACACTTAGATGATCTAGTATGGAAATGAACCGTTCACATGACGCTCATCCTTTTCTATTTCGTGCTACTAATGCTGTGTAGAGATCGTTCCGTGTACCTTTTGTTTCCTCCCACTTTCCGTTTTCAGCTGCAGTGGATGTGAGTTGAGGGGATGCCAAGGATGCAGAACAGATATATAAAACGGATGATAAACGGACATAGAGGTTTGTTACTCATATTTGTCATGGATTTACTCGTCACAGCGAAAGTTCACTGCCGTTTGGTCACCTACAGCGGAAAGTTCATCCGTTCACAAAGTTTTGTGCAGCTCAAAACTTCTTGAGTGGATGAAATCGCAGTGGACGGAATGCTCAAAGGATAGAGCGTATGAAACACGTATGCAATGAGTATACAACGGATACATAGCATTTTCCAACGTTTTTTAACATTTTACATCCTCTTTGCATCCGTTGGTGCAGTGGGACAGGGGCTTTAAGATTCTCGACTCCTGAAGAATGTATCTTTTCTTTTATGTGTACTGAGATTACTTGCACCAAGACAAATTCCTTGTGTATCTAATCACACTTGGCCAACAAAGCTATTCTATTCTATTCTATTCTATTCTATTCTATTCTATTCTAATAGTCATAGGGTACAATAAGCAATCAAATCAAACTAGGAAAATATAAATCATAATTCAATTCTATTTTAAATACTCATCTGAGCAATTGCTCTTTTACATTTAAGGAAGAATGGAGAGGGAAAGAGACAAGGGGGAGAAGGGAGAGGAAACCTTTTTTTTTCCTTCATAATTAGGAATCTGAGGTAATGCACAAACCAGACCCTGGAAAGTAAAATGAGTAGCATTTGCCTGAGATTTCTTTTAGGAATCAATGATATTTCAGCCTGTGTATTTTTAACAAGTAGGCAGACAAAAGGAGTAGATTTGAAGCTTGTCTAAAAATGTGCAACCATATGGAGGTGGAGAGGAAAGCAGTCAAATTAACTCCACTACTACAGCAGCTAATAAAAACTTACAGACTCCAAAGGCCTAAAAACCAGAAGAACCCATCTGATTTTAACAAGAGGTCTGCTGCTATTAACAGGAACACTGAGGTGCCTTTCTTGCCTTGGGCAACAACTTTCATGACACCATTACCTTCCCTTTAACATTTCACAGAGGGGGAAAATAGAGGCATACTTTCAACACCCCTATTCTTATGCCAAGGCTACAGCCTCAGGGTGTAGACGCATATCCTTGTTACTTTCAACTGTCTGCTCCTTCTTTTCATGGTTTGCCCTTTACCAGAACTCACATCTGGCTGCTGAGATTTCATCTCAAAAGTTTCCACTGTTGCAGCCTCTTGCGCTGTCGAGACACTTAAACAGACAAGACTTGAATGGATTGTTGAGAAAGTGCTGATTGTCTTCAAGAACAATCTGTCTCCCATCTAGGTTTGACCCTGGCCAGAGATAGCCGATGAAGGTTTCTCTTATCATTTTTTTTTTTTGCCTCTACACCTCAGGAAAAACCTGGCCTCCACTTAATCTACTGTTAGCGGAAGGGAAGCAAATCTGGAAAACCAGTTACTGCACATCAAATAATAACAAAGCACAGAAGAAACATTTGAACTATTAGATGGCTTTGAGCTAAACCTCAACATATGCCTCTATGATATTTCCCATCTCCCCACTTCATGGGTGGCACTACTTGTGCTACTTTGCAACACACGGCAAAGTATTCCTTCTTTCAGCCAGACAATGTTTTCTCCAATGGAGGACTGCTGAAACCAGTAGCAAGCACCTCCATTCCATTTTTTTTTTGCCAAGGTTTCTTTTTTACATCAAAGTAAAAAAAGGTTTGAGAAAGCATGATGGATTCCAGTTTAATAGGAGATAAGGCAGTTTAGAATAACTATGGAGGATGAGGGATCCATGCCTGACTTTCTGGTAGGACTGAGAAGTAGGATTTGGCATAAATTTCCACCAGCCTTTCTGAAGCAGAAGCCGAGCAGATACTTTAGCCAAGTTTACACTTTTCAATAAGCCATTTGGGATTTGTCTAATACCATGTCCTATGCTCACCTACTGTGGTTTATAAACCATAGCCTAGTGCAGAGGTCTCCAAACTTGGCAACTTTAAGACTTGTGGACTTCAACTTCCAGAGGAATTCTGGGAGTTAAAGTCCACAAGTCTTAAAGTTGCAAGTTTGGGGACCCCGGCCTAGTGCAATGCCATGTGTCCAAAGCAAGTCATGTATTACCAATGAAACTACCCCTGAAATCCAGTGGAGCCAAAACTCAAGCCATGTTTTTTCTACCAAAGTTTTCATAGGACTGGAGGCCACCCCATCTCACTACTTGACAATTGTATTGTTCCAGTTAAAATAAAAGACTAAGAACCGGAACATCCAGGTTCTATTCCACCTTCAGTTCCAGAAGTTCCCTGAATGACTGGACCAATCATTATCTCATAGAGTGGTTGTTGTAAGGGAGGGGTCTACAAACTTGGTAACTTGTAAGACTTGTGGACTTCAATTCCCAGAATTCCTCAGCCAACCAAGCTGAGGAACAGGGCACAAGTCTTTATTAAAGTTGCCAAGTTTGGAAACACCTGTTACAAGGTACAATGGGAGGAGGAAATGCTAGGGATGGTACCTTGATATCCTGAATAAAGACCTAATAAATGAGTACATTACAAACCCTGATACAATCTGAGGTACAGTATTACCATAGCAGACTCTTAGTTCTTTAAGCATTTTAAAGAACTTAGAAGAGTATTGTCTATGGAGATTCTCAGTCATCTAGATCATGATATCTGAAAGGTGCTTTTTCAAAAGGCAATTTTGTTTTATTATGAGCCACGGTGGCATAGTGGTTAAAGTGTAGTACTGCAGGCTACTTCTGCTGACTGCCATCTGCCTGGAATTTGGCAGATCAAATCTCACCAGGCTCAAGGTTGACTCAATCTTCCATCCTTCCAAGGTGGGTAAAATGAGGACCCAGATAGTTGGGGGCAATAATGCTCACTCTGTAAACCACTTAAAGAGGGCTGTAAAAGCACTGTGAAGCAGCATATAAGTCTAAGTGCTATTGCTATTGTTTTTCCTTGAAGGAAGTTCTTCAGAAGAGTGGAGTATTGAGATTCAGTCAGTAGTTTGGAGTCAAATTTGTCCAGGGATGTCAAACTCATCATGTTATTGCCACATGATGTATCATGACTTCCCCCCCCCCTTTGTTAAAAATGGTAGGCGTGGCTAGCACATAACACATCTGGCCTGCAGGCTGAGAATTTGACAGCCCTACATTAAGCAGAATCTTACAAGAGTGCTGCACAGCTCACTCCAGTTGATCGACCTTGAGGGTATTTGTTTAAGTTAACCTCTTCCTGTATCTAGTTATCCAAAACCCATTGTCAACCCTGAAGCCATTTCGAAGGATCTTCAGGACTGCCACAGCTCCACTGGTTGGAGCTATGGGAACAGGAAGAGGGAGATAGAGAAAGCTGGGGCTTGTAGCCAAAATAAAATTCTTTCTCCTGGGAAACAAGGTTGTTCTTACCAGGTATTGGGGAGGTGTGGACTAAAACCAACTGGGTTTGGGGTTGTGACCAGTTTGGACTATTTGATGGACAGGTGGAATTGGGGGAACTTTGATTTTTAATTTGGGTGGGGAAAACCGCGGGACCTTCAGGGTAGGGTTTTCACCAGATGTGCCAATAAAAAAGTAAAGGTTCCCTTTGCACATATGTGCTAGTTGTTTCTGTCTCTAGGGAGCGGTGCTCGTCTCCGTTACAAAGCTAAAGAGCCAGTGTTGTCCAAAGACATCTCCGGGGCCATGTGATGACTTTAGCCAGCATGACTAAACACTGAAGGTGCACAGAATGCTGTTACCTTCCCACCAAAGTGGTCTCTATTTTTCTACTTGCATTTTTTACATGCTTTCAAACTGCTAGATTAGCAGAAGCTGGGAGAAGTAATGGGAGCTCACTCCATTACGCGGTGCTAGGGATTCAAACCATGGAACTGCCAACCTTTCTGATCGACAAGCTCAGTGTCCCTATGTGCCAATAGGACATGCCTAATAAATCTGTACTTTGTGGAACACCTACGCCTCAGAGGTTTGATTGGGTTGGGTCTGTAACTTGGAACCCTGACACCCATTACTCACAAAAACACATTCTTATGCCCCTAAATCAGCTAATTCTCTCCCAAGGAAAGGACATTAAGCATAAAGATGGGCAGGGATATTCATGCAGCTTATGTTTAAGCAGACCAAAACAGCAATCCTTTACTTTCTTACTTTGGAGCAAAGGGCAATCAGTGCAGTGGGAATTGCTGCTCATTCAGTGTAGGGTTGTAGTGCCAACTATCAAAACAGGGATAAATTATAGGAGAAAGAATTGGCCTGTTATACCAAGGAAAGAACTGAAGAGCATCTCTCTCCAGGAAGGTTTTCTTGATGTGGCATTTAAATAATAAAGAAACCCACACTTCCTTTAGTTATACTGCATATAATAGGCTTTATTTCAAGATAACACCCTCCCAAACCACAGCAAGAATTTCTTCATAAAAGGCAAACTTTAAAAGGTAAAAAAAAAAAAACACAACTGAGTCAGTTTGTTAGTGCATGATGTCAGTTCCATATTCTTCTGAAGTCTGATGAAAGCAGGAGATGACCTATGGGAAATTATCTACATTGTCATCACTTTTTAATTTATTTGTCTTTTTTATTTATCAAATTTATTTTCCTCCCATTTTGAGGTTCTGGTGACTTTGAATGCTTAAATCAAGATAAAACAAAAACATTTATAAATATAAAAACAGGTTAAAATTACAAAAAAATTGAAAACAAGGGTTTGAGGGAAGGGCCAGGATTCCTTCCTCTGTTAAAGTATGAATAATCTAATTGAATTGCCAACAGTTTCTGCTTCTGGACTCCAACTATATAGACAAAAGCAGCTAACTGAATTTTTTAATAGATTAAGAGAGTTGGAATGGACCTTGTAGGTCATCTTGTCCAAACTGCCCACCCAAGCAGGAGACCAGATCACTACTTGGGATGGAGGCTGCTAAAAAATCCCAGGTTATAATCCATCCCAGCCCTCAAGACAACAGGTCACTTTCATATTGTCAAAAAAGCTACATGGGCATTATTTATTCTACTTGTTTATTCTACTTGTATCCCACAACAATCCAAAGCAAGTCTCAGCTGTGAAATAGCTGTAATCACCAGAAATCAAGCTCATCTTAAAGGAGTGTTTACCATTTTTAAGACAAAAAATACGGATGTTGTTGTAGAATCACCAAAAAATAGCCTCAACCTGGAGGAGCCATTATTTACTTATTGCACTGGGGAGAGGAAAGAAAATCTGTTGAAAGTCTTTTATCTTTCAAACAGATAAACATTCCAGTCCATAGATGACCTATTATCATTGCACATCCATCAGCTCCTGTTTCCCTTCAGGTTTGAAAAGCTGCCCTTGTCGACAGCAGAGACAAAACTCTTTTGATACATGAGCCGTCTACTGGGAAGAAGAATTTTACATCGGGTTACCTTGCAACCATGAGATCCTACAAATATTCCCAGGTTCCCCAAAACACATTGGTTAGACATGCTTGAAACAGCTAGCTAGTGTGAGAAAGGAAAGGTGTACAATGGTGTTCAAATATGACTGCTCCTCCTTTCTGTTTGGGTTGCAGAGACAATTTCCAACCAAATTGCACTTCTTGTTCACTTGAAAACACACATTTACCTCATTATAATGTATCCTGTATGTTCCCTTCTCCTGTCCTTGGAATTGGGAAAAAATTCATGGTTTCATGGCTCCCCCTCCCCAAAGCTTTGTTTCTATTCTGTACAGGTAATCTTTGACTTACAATCATTGGTTTAGTAATCGTTTGAAGTTACCATGGCACTGAAAAAAGTGGCTTATGACCTTTTTTCACACTTGCAGCATTTTCACCATTGCAGCACTCCCAGTTATACCATTTTCACCATTGCAGCACTCTCACAATTACACAACCAAAATTCAGAGAATTGCCCTCTGACTCATATTTATGATGGTTGAGGTCCATCATAAGGGTTATGTTAATAGCTTAGAGAGGGCGGTAAAGCACTATAAAATGGTATTTAAGTATTAAGTGCTATTGCTATTGCTCTGGGACCACCTTTTACAATCTTCTGACTAAGTCAATGGGGAAGCCCTTAATAACCATGTTGCTAACTTAACAATTGCAATGATTCACTCAACAACTGTGATATAAAAGGTCGTAAAATGGGACAAAACTCACTCAACAACTCTCTTACTTAGCAACATAAATGTTGGTCTCAATTGTGAACATAATCGTATGAGATAGCCAATCTCATTGTACACGTGTTATACTCTGACAATAAAGGTAATAATAAAATAAATCAAGGACTATCTGTAATTTATATCTGGAGATTAGCTATTTAACCAGGCCTGCTATAGCCTACTTTCTGTGACAAAAAAAAAATGGCACAAGGAAGAAAAAGAACAATACACGTTGTTCTTTTTGAATGGGCACCAAACCGATATAAAAATCTCTATGTTGATATGAAAGAACATGTATCAGTATCAGTTACACAACTGAAAAGCAAGCAATTCCTTTGTTCAATGTCTAGATTCCTTCTAAGGATTCAAAGGAGCACTTTCTCAGCCAACTCTTCAGTGTTGCAACCACTTTAATGACTCTTTCTTGGTATTTCAGATATCAGAAAAGAACAACATTTAATACTTCCATCTCTTGAATTTAGAATCGCAGGGGCTTGGTTGCTACAATTAATCAGAATTTCCAGGGGCTTTCAAGTAGAAGATTCCAGCGAGAAAATGAATCATAGCAGCTTGCTAATTAATCTGTTGCCATTGGCATCTGAGCATTCTTTCTAAGAGAATGAGCAAACTTGTGAAGAAAACAAAGTTTACTCTATCTTTTCTCCACCAACTACTTTGATCCTGGTCAGAGTCCTCCTCCTTTCTCAGCCAGAAGTTAAATTGGCAGAGGAGGTATAAAGCAATCTATCTCTCTTCCTCTGACCTGCCGCATTCTCAGTTGGGTCTGTAGGAAATGAAGCTTCTTCCTACAATGAAAAGCAACAGGCAAGTGGCAAGTCAAATCATACTGCCAGCTGCTTTATTCTCTAGCACTGCCCAAACAAAACAACTATGATTTGGTGTATCTGCTAGCTGCCCCTTTCAAAAGTAAAAAAGCAAGAAACAAAAATGTAACAAGAAGAGTAGAACCCCTGGTCATGACCATAATTCGTTCCATAACTTTTGTCACAACCAAAATTTGATCGTGACCCAAACCTAATTTTGGAATGTTAGTACTTACAAAAAAAAAATGGTGTGGAAGGGAAATCGAATTCGAAAAAAACAAAATTGTGAATTTCTTGGTCAGAACCCGATTTGGTTGTAATCAGAAGCGTTCATGACCAAAGGTTCTACTGTACTGTTATATTTATCTCACTCCACCCCTCAAAAAAAAGAGACAGAGAGAAAAACAATTCTGAATTGAAGCCTGTGCACACCAACACTGACTAAAGAAAATTACAGGAAAATAATAGTTCATACAGATGTTAATTTCCCTAATTTGCCAGAGCCTGGGATTATGAAGTCAAGATGAAAGTATTCCTGCAAATATTTTCCTCAATAAATATGCACATGTGTACACGACACACTTCTATCTGTATATGTACATATGTATTTGTGTGTGTATATATATATATAAACATATTTGGTTTTTTTGGGTGCTATGGCATAATTATATATATATATGTTTAATCAAAGACCACCCTCCAAAAAAAGGCCATTATGTGACATCATCATCACTGATGTTGAAGGATTAAAATTCTTTGTAATATAAGAAATCTTATTCTTGCACTCAATTGCATGAACATGTAAAATATGGCTTTGTACACATAAACCACTGTCACGTATACCCCCACACAAAAATATACATTATTAGCCACCCTCTTTCAAGAAGAAACAGAGGAAAAGAATGAGAACAGAGATGGAGATGGAGATGATGGAGATGGAGTTGATAGAAATGAAGATGATAGAGATGGAGATGAAAATGGAGATGATAAAGAAGGAGACGGAACTGGTGGAAATGGACATAATGGGATGATGAAGATGGACACGATGGAGATAGATGCTGAGGTGAAAATGGACATGATAGAGAAGGAAATGGAGGAGATGGGAGATGAAAATAGGGTTCCTATACTGTGAAGGAACAGTGACAAAGTAATGGGAAGCAGAAGTTGGAGCAGAGAAGGGAAGGGAAGGGAAAAAAGACAGAATTTGCAGAAGGATTCCTGCTAGAGTCAACAAGTGATGATGATGCTATCCATTCAACTGTGTCCGATTCTCAGCAATTTTTTGGCCCAGCTCTCTCCACATTTTCTGATCTTTTAAAGCTTCTTTCAGTTATTTTATGATCTGGCACCATGTTTTTGGCAACCTTGTTTCCTTTTACCACTGATCATTTCAAGCATAATTGCATTTGGCAATGACTGTGAACACACGGCATGGCCAAAATCAGAAAAGCAGAATTTTGTGATTTTTGCCTTCCAGCAATATATCTGGTTTCATCTGCTCCAGTGCTTGCTTGTCATCTTTGTTGTCCCAGGAATGCACAGGAGCCTTTTCCATCACTACAGCTCGAACAAGTTGAATGAGGCAAAATATACATCTCTGTGTACTGATCCTGGAATAACTTTCCGAACAGCTTCCCCCCACCCCCCGAAAATATGCTTAGAACTTCTAATCCTGTTTAGTCATTAAAAAAATATGCAACACTCCATGCACATTCAGGAAGAAGCAGGATGAAAACTGTTACCATGGTCCTCTTCTTATGAGTCTAGGACAGGGTGTCAAACTCTATTTCATTGAAGGCTGCAACAGGGTTATGTTTGACCTGGGGGGTGGGGGGCATGGCTGCGGGGGAGGTCAGCTTGACATCACTCACGTCTGGGACACCTGTGGCCAGATTGCTCTGCCAGGAAAATGTACTCCCAAGCACCATTTTTGGCCACAACAGCCTCTTGCAACCCTCTGCCAGTGAAAACGGAGCTCAGGGGTACCACCTGTGAGCCTCCCAAGCTCCGTTTTCACTGGTAGAGGCACCACGGTGTGGATCTTCGCTGTTTCCGGGGTGGCTCTGTGGGCCAGATCTAAGCAGCCCCATGGGCCTGATCCAGCCCATGGGCCTTGAGTTTGACACCCCTGGTGTAGGATAACTTGCTGCAGCCAATTTGTTGTGGCCAACTTGCCACCGTCAACTCACCACAGCCAACGTGCCACAGCCAAAGGGACATTGTCCCTATGTCCTTTGCCATAGGGACAATTCGCCATGGCCAACTCACTGTGGGAAATGAGTTACACTAATTTCAAAGAAATAGTGGAACAGAATCATTGAAGAAAGGATGTAAAAGGAAGGACAAAATAAAATGGAATGACAAAAATTAAAACATGTTTTATTTAAATTAAATTGTTGAATCGCCCTTTGGCAAGTTGTCCTGCAGAGAGTTGGTCACAATGAGGTACTCAGTGGTGAGTTGGCCAAGGTGAATTGACTGCAGTGAGGTTCCTGCTTTTCATTGTCATTCATATAAAGAGGAATGAATGCCAACGAAGAAGGAAGCGAGAAAGCCATCATCTCTGTCTCACTGGTTGAAATCCACAGACAGAGAAATCCACAGACAGAGAAGAAAATGTACAGAATCCTGCTTACTTTAAAAGTAATTATTTAGGGAGACAATCTGTTCACCTTTCAAGTAAATACTTGAAAGTATTTGACCTTCCTTGTATTAATTCCAGTATTATCCTTCACATCTTCGAACACTTTTAGATGAAGCCCACCCAAATTATATCATAAAGACTTTTCAATATGGCCACAGGCCAAAAAAACAGCTTACTCCCCTAATAACCTTGGGTATTCTCTATAAAATATGGTTTTCTCCAGGGAACAAAGAATGCAGCTACTTAAGCTGAAAACTCACATGGAATTTCTTATTTTCCACCTTCACTGAATCTTAGCCTCATCAGCTTGTTTTCCAAGGATCCCAGAGCAACTGTTAATCAGACATGAACTGTTAGGCACAACAGATCTGGACTATAGATTAAGTGACAATTAAAAATATATATATTTCTCATGCCCATACACAAAAATCTAGTCAAGTAAAGTTCAAATATAAGTCAGCGCCTGATAAAACACAAGAGAATTTAAAGTGGGCTGGGCATTTATGACAATATAGAGATGTGAAGCCGATGACACATTTAACTCCACCCTCCAACTGCATTAATCGCTGTAAAACCCATGCTTTTTTAGGAGCAGTTCGGGGGCCACACCTTTTGAGCAACACCATTTGTTTGCGCTGACAAGGGGCAGCTGTTTGTTTGATATTGAGTTTGCAATGATTGCATGTTTCACTTGCTTGGGAAGCAGGAAAAAAAAAGCTTCTTTCTGCCTCTGATGCCAAACTAATTTTACTGGCCACAGATTATTTGTGCACCTGGTCTGGAGTGTGGATTGTGAAGGTGGGGGTGGGGTGAGGAGTGAGGGGTGTTTTGCTATTCTGCTGGAGGCCTCCAAATATCTCAGGCCAGCCCTCTTTGTAACTGCACATTCCAGGAGAATATCAGCAGCACTAGACAAGACAGTTTTCAGGGAATATTCTCACTATTCAGATGATAAACTTCCAAAAAGACCCAGGATTTCCTGGAAAACAGTTCAAAAGTCACTTTATGAAGGTCTGGATATATTTATTTTTAAAATAAAAGTAACTTTATTTTAAAGGTAGCTCCTTTTTTAATTCAAGTGTGAGGACTTTTTTAAAATTTACATAATATAAGATTCATTACAAAGATCAGTGGGTCCTGCCACCAGTTAAAGGAATTTAGAGTGAACATAAATCAGCATAGCCAAGAAATATACTAGTTCTAGCCAACTAACGATGCAAACAGGCATCAAGTAACATAGATAGAACCTAGTCAAGAAAAATAACCAACCCTGCCATAGGACAGCATTCTTAAAATAAAGCCCTATACACCCCCAAGACGTATAACTGAATTCAACCACGTTTCTTAAAACTGCAATTAGAAGCTCAACTGCAGGAGACAGCTTTTTTTCTTTTCTTTTCTTTTCTTTTTTTTTTTTTTGTTAGNTTTTTTTTTTTTTTTTTGTTAGACAAGACAGAACAAATTTCTCAAAAGGAACTAGAAGTTATAAAGGCAATATAGACTCAAAATATTTCATGTATGAACTTGGAAATCTTTATAATGCAACAAACTCATCATCTTCCAGCAATGACCTCAGCAGATGAGTTCACCCATTTTAAAAATGGCAAGGGGCTAATTTTCATGACAGAACAGACATGAACTGTGCCAGAAACATAAAAAAATAACAAACCAAAAATTGGCTAATCATATGGTACAGTATTTCTTTATGACCGCCAATGCCTTCTTCCTTTCTTTTTCATCAAATTGATCTCCCGCACTCTGTTTGTGTGTGTGTGTGTGTGTGTGAGAGAGAGAGAGAGAGAGAGAGAATATATGTCAAGAAAGAGAGAGGGGAAAGAGAGAGATGATATATAGAGATATAGATATAGAGATAGAGAGGGAGAGAGGGAGGGAGGGAGTATGAGCTAAGTATTTGGGGAAAGAATAAAATCAAGGATCTAATACAGTAATTAGATATATGCCCTGAAGGAGATGTGAGTGAGGCAAAGCATTATACCACTTCTACAAATGAAGCTCACAATGATACAAGTTAGTCTATTATCTATGAATTGGAGGAGCAATATAATTCCACTATTTCTTTCACTGCTTTCATCAAAGATGCATCAGATTCACTGTACACTCAGAAGTGTATCCAGAAAAACAGTACAAAGATAGCAATCTCCAAAATCTGGCTTCTGCATGCATTTCTGTTGTACATTTACAAACATAGGAAGATGCCTTACAGTAAATCTGCTAATTTGCATGTCATGCTTATACACTGTCTGACTGTAAATGTACATCCAAACATGTGTTTTATTACTGTGCTCTACAGTTGCTGTTGTTTTCTTTTAACAAGATGTAAGGAAGTATAAAGAATGGCATCTGAATATTAGAAATTTCTTTCATTTCAAGCAGGTTTTTCCACATGCATTCAAAGACTCACTAAGGACTAGAAACATGCACTTCTGATACGACTGAAGTCAAATACTGGGGTTACAGAATTCTTGCATCCTGAAAGTTTTTTTGTCTACCTGCATACTTGCCCACAGAGAAATCTAACAGCATCTATACATAGCATTTGAAGGTGCTAGGAGATTGTGTTATCTGTAGATGATTCAAGTAAAATCAAAATGAATTAATTTTACTAAATGTTCTCTCAAGCCACCCAAGAAATAAACAGAGCCTTTTCTCTCTCTCTCTCTCTAGAAAGATAGAGATGTCAACTAAAACATGCAAATAATGTCATATAATTCCAGGGCAGCCAGTGGCCTTGGTTGCTATGTATACACAATATGCATAACCAGGTAAAAGAGAGATCTCATGGGTACCTTCAAAGAGCATGGATTGCTTGATTAATTTCAAACCCTGGCAGAAGAGGAAACAGTTTCCAGAAGAGATGTTTGAGAAATAATATGCAAAGAAACCTCTTTTCTGGAATGAGGTTCCATATCAAGATTTTGAAGAGCTCCCTGTTTCTTGATTCAGGTCTTTGGCAAATGGTTGAAGCTCCCTTTTTCCTTCTTTTTCCTTGTTCCCAGCAGGGCTTTGTTATCTCTGCCATCTTTGTTTCTTGCTTTGTATTGTTTTCTTGTTTTAAATACTTTTAACAATTTGTAAACCTCCCAGAGTCATGGAAAATTGGGCGGCACATCAATTCAGTAAATTATTAACTATTATTTAGGGGATGTGCAAACTCAGCTTGTTGAATCCATTTACAGTTCAATATNCGCTATTCCCACAGGATCGTCTACTCGCTAAATCCGCTTCCCCCCCCCCCCCCAAAAAAATGAGAAAAAATGTTTAATTCAGCTGAGGCATATTTCTAGCTCACGGTTGAACTGTTGGGGGTCCTTGGTGTACATTTCATTACCAAACTATTTATCTAGTTTGATGTTACCTAGTTTTGGCAATGAAACATCTGCAAGAAAACAACCAAGCTCAGGGAGCACCAAGGACTCCACAGGACAGGGGAAGTCCTAGCCACACATTGGAGAAATTACCAAGGGCTTCACTTTCAAAACTGTATCAAAGATGTGGTGGGATTCAACTTTAACCCACCAGTACTATGGGCATGGCTTTGTGGGTGTGGCAGGGGAAGGATATTATAAAATCTCCAGTCAGAGGTGGGATTTGCTGGTTCTCCAAACTACTCAAAATTTCCACTACCAGTTCTCCAGAACTGGTCAGAACCTGCTGAATGCCGCCTCTGGTGTTGCTTGGTGGGTGCATTCTGTGTGTGCATGCTCCAAACACACGGTTTACACATGTGCAAAGGGTTTGATATTGACTTCCTGAACTTTCCCTGTGTGTTCAACAGCTGATGCATGGCAATCCACTGTGCCACGCGAAGTCGCTGAGCTTCAAAACCAGGAAATAAGGGTCAGTCTATACTTTAGGCAGGGTGGGTGGGTGGGCCCAGCAGCTGACCGTCAGAGTGAACCGGTTTGCTCACAGATGATCCTTGGAGCTTCCAGTTAAGCAGAATTGAGCCAAACCACCCCAATGTATCTCCAGATCACCAGTTTGATCTCTATAGCCTCAGTTGATGCAAGTCCTCATCCAGCACATCAGGAGAGTGTCCAGTTGAAGATGAAAGGAGAACAGACTGACACCATTTGACTACACAATCAGCTCAGCTAGCTGGCTGGCTCCCTCCCAACGCCTTACTGATCTCAGACACTGATTCTGGGCCAAACACAAGGCAAGCAAAATGCCATCAGCATACTGATGCCACCTCCTTCCAAAGTCCAAGCTAATTTCTGTTAGCATTTGTTTGTATTTTTTTTTAAAAAAAAGCAAGACAGAGGAATATTTTTTTAAGTGGAGCTGAGCCAGTGNCCCCCCCCCCCCAAATGACACTGGATGTTAACTGGGGAAAAAATCAATTTCTGTGGCTTTCAACACAATCTGCTGAGGATTCTTGACATATGAGTCTCTTCTCCCCACAAACCCTCCAGGAGCGTTTTACCCCTTTCCAAGCAACAGGCTATTCCCCCTGAATCAGCCATCAAAATGGGGCATGGATATGGGAAGGAAGCATAGGTTGTAGCTCCTGAGAGAAAAAGTTCTAGTCTCCCTAGAATGAATTCCTCTCAGGTTGGAATTGCAGATACATGCCTCTTTTGTTTAGCATTTAAAAGAAGAGGGAAGGGAAACAAAAGGCTGGCCTAGAAAAGTAGACTACTACTACTAATATCAAGAACATCTGAAGCATTGCTGACACACCATTGGCATTGACAAAATCACCATCAGTCAATTTCAAAAGGGCAGCCTTGGGATAGCTAAGGCTCTGCAAAGATAGCTTGGAGGCCTCCAAACCACAGCCTGTCTCGGGTCCTCCTTGAGAAGGACTCGATAAGGACAAGAAATAATAAAATGCCAATTCCAGTCTAAACATCTGGCCAACCAACCATAATAATAATATCAGCCAGCATTCCATTTCCTGGCAATGTGCTTTGGGGGCACAT
>BHFT01063835.1:0-16180 GCA_004320025.1 Laticauda laticaudata
TGGATGATAACGGACATAGAACATTTGTTGCCCGTATATGTCGCGGATGTACATCATACACGGCAGAAAGTTCATCCATTTACAAAATTTTGTGCAGCTCAAACCTTCTTGCGCAGATGAAATCGCAATGGACGGATGCTCGAGGGTATGAAACACGTATGCAGTGAGTACACAACGGATGCGTTGCGTTTTCCAATGGATGGCAAGCTTTTTAAAATGTTTTACATCCTCTTTGCATCTGTAAGGCACTGGGATAGGGCCTTTAACAACTGTGTTCAAAAAAAGTCATAAAATGGGGCAAAACTCACTTCACAAATTCCTCACTTAGCAACATCAATTCTAGGCTCGATTGTGGTCATAAATCGAGGGCTACCTGTACAGAAACACTAATTTAAAAAAATACTTGTAGTCAAGTTCCAGAAACAGAACTCTAAAGATTGCCTATAGTGGGGAGAGATGGTCTTGGAGAAACAAAAAACATCCTCACACCCACCCCAGTTCCACAAAAGGAAAAACCAAACTGCAACCCTTCACATCCATGAAGCCAAGCAGCTGTTGCACAACCTGTTATCTTTGCATGCTAGTTTCTCTTCCACACTCTCTTCACCTGAGTTCCTCTGCATACAAAGGTTTCAAAAAACTGCAAAGAGTTAAAGCAGTTCTTAATCAATTCTGACTAATTTTTTTAAAATGGATTGAGGAAGAGTGCATTTACCTGGTTTTCTTATCCCCACTAAAAGAAAAGAGAAAAAGTACTTGTTATGAGGGAGAGCTGTCAAATTGTCCTACCACTTTTCCCCTTCATAGGTTGTTCAGTGCAACACAACCAATGGATCTTCTGGGCTTACAAAACCCTGCAGAACTGAAGAATTATTAAGGGTTAATCTTCAAGAAGATTATATTTATTTATTTATTTATTTTTATTTGTCAATTGCTTAAAAGTTAAAGGTATCAGTAAAAACGTAGTTATGAATACATGGATACATATAAGAAAAATTATATATATATATATATTTATATATATTTGTTTTTTTAAGTTTTCGTGGGTACTTACAGGTGTAAGTGGCCAAAATTCCGTGGCCAAAACACTAATCACCAGAACCAAACACCTGGCAGACAAGACACATATAAAGACTGAACTATGCACCCTGACTAAAGTGCTGACAGCCAACAGCTCTCCACAAAAAAAACAAAATCACCAGCTTGATCCACAAAAACACACTAAGACATAATAGAGACCTAGAAGATCAACAGACCTATGGAACAGCTGTCCTGCCCTACATTAAGAGTACTACAGACAAAATCAGTAAGATACTACACAGGCATCACATCAAGACTGCCTTCAAAACAGACAAAAAAAATAGCAGCCATCCTGAGGAACCCCAAAGATAAAATTGACCTGGAAAAACCAAGGCTAATATGAAGATCCCTGTGCATCATGCCCGGCCACATACATTGGACAGACCAATAGAAGAATAAGTACCCGCCTGGATGAACACAAAAATGAAGTAAAAAAGCTGGAACACACCTCCTCACTAGTCCAACACATGAAAGCCACAGATCACACACATAACTTCAATGGCACCAAAACCCTAGCCACTATAGAAAACCCAGCCACAGAATCATCAGAGAAGCCATAGAGATTGAAAAAGACCTGAAAGCATGAATAGAAGAGATGATTCCACCAGACTGTCAATCATTTGGGAAGCCTGCACTCTCAAATAGAAAGATCTCCACACCACAAGCCAGGCAAAAAAACTGGGCACAAACAGACTCCCTCTGATACCTCCAGCTCAAACACACCCCAACTAGGCACCCAGATGAAAACCTAGCTTCCTAATAGATAAACAGCCATCCTTTTACACGAAGCCAAGCTGCACTGAAAGCCTCCAATACAGGAAAAACAGTTTGTGCCAGCCAATCAAAGCCACAAAACAGACAGAAGAAACAGAAACACCAATCAAACAAACCCCAAGAACAATAAACACAGACCAAGACTCCCAACCAATCAGGATGAAGAAAAAACCATCCTGGCACAGCAGTAGGCTAGCCCCAAATTTAAAACTAACGGCTGTGATAGCTTGACCCACATACGAACTCAGTATAGAAGCCTGATGGATGGCAGAATGAGATTCTGCTGAAACATTGCTACAACTTTAAAAGCACAACTCCAATGACGTGGGATAATACCCAAAGGAAGCTGAACAGCATATCTATCTGTCTATCTATCAATCTATCAATCTATCTGTATATCTATATATATATGAATATGAAACAATAGGACAGGGACGGTAGGCACGTTGATGTGCTTTTGCACGCCCCCTTGCACTTTTGTACAATATATAAAATATGAAAAATATAAAACATTCATATAACAATGTAAAAGCTCCAGTGATATAACTGGGGCTTTTACATTGTTATATGAATGTTCTCTGTTCTCAATGAAAACTTACAACAGAAACTTTCTTGAACCAAAATTGAGAAAGAAAGTAAAAAATGTAGTACAGCTTAGACTTTCAGTAGGATGCTATAGAAGCCTCTATACTTGATGAATTTAAGAACAAATCCTAAAATGTAATGGCAAAGCTATTGGGACTGGTTCCAAAGAAACCAGATTGACGCCTTCCCCAGCTGTCAAACATAATAAAAGAGAATGTTCAAAACTTCATTCTCTAAATCCTGCTAATTCAGAAGGCTTCAATTGAATGTTTTTGGCTTTCTGTGACATACAAATGCAGTCATTATGGTTTTGCATGTTGTATAACACGTGTTCCTTATAATTTGGTGCTTTATAGTTATTTAAAAAACATAGTTACACACAACATAGTTACTCCATCAGATCTGCCTCTTATAGTAATTAAATAGATTAAAGACTTCTTCAAACTCCATATAGAATGTTTGGAATGCATTTGTAAGAAATACATAATGTTACATATGGGCTATCTTTTCCATATTTTATGTATCCTTCTACATATAAAATGGTATCTTCCCAACTATTTGTCTTGAAACTAAGGGGTTGTGCTTTAAAAAAAAAGGGAATGGGCAATAAATGCAGGAAGAGAGTCTAATATTGGTAGATTTTTTTTTAGAATAGACAATTAATACAAGAAAAGGGTTAAATAATACTACTTTAGACTCTCTGTGTCAACCTCATATACCAGTGGTGGGATTCAAAAAAAATTATTGTAATACTGTAAAATCTCCAATCAGAGGTGGTATTTACCAGTTCTCCGAATGCCTCCGAACCTGCTGAATGCCACCTCTGAACAATACCGCTATGGAGTTTTCTTGCCAACAGGATACAATCTGCATCTCATTGCTTCCTTGCAGATATGGTTCTGTTAATCAATTTTCATTTCCCCCTTCTCAAGAGTTTCTTTTGAGTACACATTGTAAATGTAAAGCCCCTCTGAGATTGGGTAAACAAAGTCAGGTCACGAGTAGTTTGGCTCCAACTTAACATTTAGAAAGAACTACTGGTATACATTTGATGCAGAGTTCAAAGTATCTTTTACTCTGGAGAAGTTTGGTGACTGGCCTCATCCTTCTGATTGGCAAGAAGAATTTTCTCCTGCTTGAGTGGCAACTCAATGGCTGAATTCTTAGTCAAATGCTCATCTGTAGGGGCAAGAAGGATTCAAATCATCCAGTCTTTTATGATGTTAGTCTAAAGTATAGAAGATTTAGGCCATTAAATGTCCCCAGGTGACTTCACAGAGGCAGAATTCTCAATATATTGATACTATGGAGAGATTAACTACTGACGTCAATAAAACCCTATTGACTCTCTATCTCACAGATAACCACATTTCCCTGACTCACGAGTATGCAATTGAGCATTGCTAACTCTATTAGATTGTGAGTCACTGAGGCAGGTCTATGGACTGAGAGTAGAATTATATCGCACTTTATAAATGTTGAAGGGAGTTCCGTTCTCTATTTGAATGTGGCTGATTTCATCAAGAAAGAAGAATTAGTATTCTAGCTCATATGCAGAAGTAGATGTGGCATGATGGTATGGTGAATGATCCAATGAGCACTGAATAAGAGACCTTTGCTGAATTTCAGTGGAATTCTTGTGAGATAGGTGGCTACATACATTTGATCGATGGATAAATAAATAACAGGCCAGTTAAGAGGATGATGGAGGAGAGAAAGAGTGCAGGATGAAGCAAGGTCTGGAGGTGGTTGATGAAGAAGAGGAGGAACAGCTGGGTCCAGTGCCTGATACATGGTTGCGCAGAAGGCAGAGACGAGGAGAGCCGTGAAAAGCCATGGGCCGTTCCTGGGGAAGGTAGAGCCACCACTACTAGCAAGACCCCACCCTAGCTTTATGGATAAAAGGAATTGGAGGGGTCCTCATTCCTCCCCTCAGAACCAGAAGTTCTTTCTCCCTTTCCGTGTTGGCCTTGGTTTGCTCATAGTAGGTGTGAAAAATTCAGAACCATACCTCTGTCTGGGTTCTGAGTTGAACTGGATAGCCTTCCAATCGGTCTGAATCAACAGAACTTTGTTCAGACACATTAAATCTCCTATATACTTCTATTATTGAGCATTCCAGGGATCTTAAATACAACTGCTGTATTATGTCTTCCTCTCTCATTGATCCTGGATATCCTGTGTAATCTAAACTGTTGCAGAGGTAAAGCAAGAGGATCAGTCAAGTTTCGATTTAGGCCTTTAAAAAGATGAAAGACTTAGACAAGCAGAGGTAACCGAGTATCATCGTTCTTTGCTCCTAAATGTATACATCAGATATGTCATTGGGCCACTATTGACCTGACAGCCTCAGTGCCAGCTGAGCTACTGGTTTTTCAGGTTTCATCTTGGGATTGGCCTTTCTCTATATCCAGTTCAATAGTTTTGTTTTCCAGCTATAGCCAAATTATTTTTCTTCTGCTTGCACTGTTTTGGTACATACTGTAAATCTCTGGACTTCAAATGAAGAACAGGAGCATCTGATGATAAGCAATCAGATTTTAAGCTAGTTGGCATATGTGAATTCTGAGACTCTGTTATGCAAATGGCTGCCATGGAATGAACATCTTCACAAAAAGATAATGTGGTAGCCATAACTTGTGACAAAATGCCACTGACTAAAAGGCAGGTTGATCAGTCACTCTCATCACCTTTTCTAGCCTCAAAGTTCCTTATTATCACCCAAAAATATATTTAGGCTCTTCCTCGCATTTGTGTTAACATCCATTCCTTTAGTCCTTTTTTTGGAAGATAAGCTTATTAGCATAAATTGAGCTGCTCTGATAGGTTCAGTAGTGAAGATAGCTTAGTAAGAGCTGTTTTCATTGTATGGAGATGGGACAACTTAAGGAAAGTGATTGGTGGATTCCCTGGCTTGATATCCCCTGCTGGTGGAGAAAGCAACCACTCATCACCGTCCTTAACAAGTGGTAGGGTGAGCATGGATGACTGTAGGTGGGAGCGCAGGATGCATTCATTAGTCACCCTTGGAGTTGCTTAAGTGATAGGTTGACCAGCATGGAAATTACCTGCCTCAGAGCTGTCATTTAGACTATTTTTTATTCTGGTTTCATCCTGCATACTTCATCTCCTCCACCGTCATATCAACTGGACTGTTATTTATTTATCGATCAAATGTCAACTTGCAAAGCTTTCCTGACCTGCTCCTGAGTTGCCATAGGCAGGGGGATGGGAATCGTGCCTCGCAGCTGCACCAAGGAATTCATACTTCCATCAAAACTAGATACACCTAGCCAGCTGAAGCGAAGGCCATCTCCACAGAAACCCACAACAGCTGGAAGGAGTGATTTCTATGACCCTGCAAAATTGCTTCAGTGGGGAATGTGACTGGTGACACACTCTGGGGGGAGGGGGAAACAGGGTCAGAGGCCAGGCATGAAGTGGATGAAGCCAGAGTTGGTTTCACCTAGGTACCACGGACATGGTGCTCCTAATAAACAACTGGATTATTCTTGCAAAATGGCTTTAGACCCTTAATTTTATTAGGGCATTGGTCAGAATCCTGACATCAAATTTATGTAACTGTCCCATCTTTCAATATGTGACTCTGGGTGGCATACTAATCAAATAAAAAAGCAAATATTCAAAAAGCATAAAAGTCAAAAATTAAAAATGAATTAAAATGTAAAAATATAGAAACCTCAGGCAGAGAACAAATGAATACAGGTGAAACTCAAAAAATTAGAATATTGTGCAAAAGTTCATTTATTTTGGTAATGCAACTTAAAAAGTGAAACTAATATATGAGATAGATTCATTACATGCAAAGCAAGATAGTTCAAGCCGTGATTCGTCATAATTGAGATAATTATGGCTTACAGCGGCTCATGAACACCAAATTCCAATCTCAGAAAATTAGAAATATACATGCAACAATAAAACAAAGATTGTACATAGAACAGTATGGACCTCTGAAAAGTATAAACATGCAGATTATCCAGTACTTGGTGCTCTGGACCCCTTTTCAGCAAATGTACTGCTCAATGCGGTGGCGATGGAAGCGATCAGCCTGTGGCCTGCTGGGGTGTTATTGGAAGGACCAGGATGCTCATGCGGTTCAGGCTCTTCTGCATTGTTTGGTCTCATGTCTCTCAATCCTCTCTTTGGCAATGCCCATCGATTCTCTAATGGGGTTTCAGTCAGGCAAGTTTGCTGGCACATAAACACATGGGCACAGTAAATCAAAACAAAAAAATAAACATAAAAATAGCTAAACAACACACAAAAGGACAAGATAAAAAAAATAAAACATAAAAAAAACATTGCAGAATTAAAACATATCGAAACGACAAAAAGATAAATTTGACGAAAAAAGAAATAAACTAAAGAATAAAACAAATAAAAAAAACAAATAAAAGGATCCAGTCTTAGCCAGTTTTGTGCTGGTGTGGGTAGGTGCCAAATCTGCAGGAAAAATGAAAGTCAGTATCCCATAAAGCTTGGTCTGTGGACAGGAAGCCATGAAGTGCTCCAAAATCTCCTGTAGACAGCTGCATTTGCTCCTGGACTTAATGAACCTCACAGTGAACTCAACATCAGCATGGTGAACATGGGCTCCCCCAAATAACACAGACTGTGGAAACTTCACACTGGACTCAAGGCTCTTGCGGTGGTGCCTCTCATTTCTTCCTCTCAGCTCGCTGGTCCTTGTTTCCAAATGAGATGGAAAAGTTGCTCTCATCAGAAAAAAAGGACTTTTGGACACTGAGCAAACAGATCAGGTCTTTTTTCTTAGCCCAGGTAAAGATGCTTCTTGTCATTTGTTGTTCAGGAGCGGTTGACAAGAGGAATACGACAATTGAAGCCTCATGTCCAGATCCGTCTGTGTTGTGGTGGCACTTGATGCAGCTGACTCAGCCTAGTCCACTCCTTGTGAAAGACCCCAACACTTTTTGAATGGCCTTTTCCTGAACAATGCCTCTCCAGCTGCGGTATGCCCTGCTGCTTGTGCACCTTTTTCTCCAACGTTCCCTTCCCACTAACTTTCTATTTCATAAGTGCTTTGATACAGCACTTTGGAACAATCCAAGCTTTTTTGCAATTATCTTTTTAGGGCTTTCCTCCTTATGGAGGATGGTCAAGGAGTGGTTTTCTGCAAACTGTCAGGTTAGCAGTCTTTTCCCATGATTGATGATTCCTTCTGAACGCAAACGAGATTAAAGGCTCAGAACTTTTTGCAGTGTTATGGCTTCATATGATTATTCTACTGATTAGAGGGACACTTTGAACCATAGAATATTGACTTTTTCACAATATTCTAATTTTCTGAGATTGTGGATTTGGGTTTCATGAGCTGTAAGCCATAATTATCTCAATTATGACACATCACGGCTTGAACTATCTTGCTTTGCATGTAATGAGTCTATCTCATATGTTAGGTTCATTTTTTAAGTTGCATTACTGAAATAAATGAATTTTTGCATGATATTCTAATTTTTCAAGTTTCACCTGTATATCCACTTCAGTAGATGAGCCACTAAGACATATCTCTGGTTTCCTGGGATCTCTGGAGGTGGAAATGGGTTAGCTTCATCCCTTTTATTGCTCAGGAAATCCCTCAAGATCTGGCTTTGTCACCCGGTCTTGAATGATTTCCAGAACAGCAAAAGAAATGAAGCCAGTCTGATTTTGGAGTGGGGAAGAGGATGTTCCACAAGGTGGGCAGGTAGCAGAGGAGCCCTGCCACCTGGGACCTACCAAATATAAGTCCTTAGCAGATAGTATCCACAAAAGCCTCCTCTGCCAGTTTTAATTGTGCCAGCTGGTATAATTAGAGGCAGTCATGAAGATAACCCAGTTATTGGATATGAGTTTAGCAATCTTTCAGAGGTTTGCTAGATTCATGTTCAGAAATAATCCTATTCCACTATAGGAATCCAAAGGAGCAGAGGGCAATTTCTCTTCAGAACCATCCATGAGCCTCCACTGCATCTGTGACCTGTCGGTCAATTTAGAAAACAGAGAGAAGACTTATCGATTTCTTTCCAGAAGCTGCATATCCCAAACTAAGTATCCAGGAGCCAGAAGACATGCCCACAACAGCTTCACGTGCCCAGATCCCAGCCTCTGATTGTGGCATTCTCAATTTTACTTATTTAGATCATTTATATGATAGCCAATTTGCAATAGTGATTCTGAGTGGCCTACATAAGGTTAACAACATAGAATGGAGAATCCAAAATAACAAAATCCAAATACCCAAAACAGAATAATTAAGGTCAGTCACAGTATAATTCCATTCAAGCCATTTCAGATTTGGAGAGACACAATGATCTGGAGGAGGGACACAGGTTTTTGGGGTGTTACAGAAAGTCAACAGTCTCACAACCATATGAATTTCAGGAGAAATGCTATTCCAATAAGGCAGACAGTTGACAAAAAAGAGACCCTTTTGAGGTTCTGCTGGTGGTTGTTGTTGTTTTATAGAGAGCATTGGAACTATGCCTACTTTGCTGGATCTTGTGGGACAAACAGAGACAATGGGGGACAGGAAGCCACACGAATAACCTGACCCTATAGATCACTTGCATGGCAAGCTTATGTTAGAGAGAAAACATTACTTTACAGCTGGTACAGCAACAGGTGAATCTGAGCTGCGTCGACTGTGGATGTTACCATGTCATGAAGATTAAAAAGGGTGATCAGGACATCTTCATGCTGTAATTAGTGGTGCATGAGGATCAGTGGTGGGATTCAAATTTTTTTACCAGTTCTGTGGGTGTGGCTTGGTGGGTGTGGCAGGGAAGGATACTGTAAAATCTCCAGTCAAAGGTGGTATTTGTCACTTCTCTGAACTACTCAAAATTTCTGCTACTGGTTCTCCAGAACTGGTCAGAACCTGCTGAATAGCACCTCTGATGAGAATGAATCCTTTGTTCTTTTTTTGGTCAGCTGCTATTTCAAGCAAGCACTTTGTATTCATTTCTCTCTAGGATCCTTGTGGGTTAGAATTAGAGAGATTCAAGAGAAGAATTGGGGAGGATAAAAAGATCCCTAAAAAAAAAAAAGACATTCCCACAAGAAAAACAGTAGGTTACTTTCTTAGTTAACTACGTTAACTGGCTTCAGTTTGTCCAAATCTCAGGCAAAGGTCTTTCCTGGTTTATTTTGAAGAAGCCAACAGCTGTAAATGAGACCACCTGCAAACTAAGTATGTGATGTTTTATTTTACTTTACCATCTAACTGCCAAATATGGGATGATTTACAAACTGGAACATCATCCTTGCATGAAAACCTGGTTTTTCTTTTCTCCCATGCTAGTGAACGCATTCACCAAAGCAGTCACTGGTAACGGGTACACAAACAAGACTTTTCCTGAGGCTCAAAATTGCAGGTAAGAGCACGTCAGCTTTTTCTTATTCACCATCCCAGGGGATTTGCTTCATCCATTAAATCAGAATGATTGGCTGGCTGGGTTTCCACTTGGGAACAAATCAAGAAACAAAATCACATTTCCCATCTGCCTATGAGTAAGACGGATGTCCGTTTTTGAGTAAAGACCCTTGTAGATGAAATGATGTTTCCAATTGCCTTCTGGTTGATTTACAGTTTATAGTGGGACGCAAAACCAGCTGCACTTGACTTGGGGAAAACCAAGTGTCACATGTAAGATAAGAGCTGCTTTTGTTCACATAAAGCAGAACATTGTAATCATATTAAATGATAAGTTCTGTGGGGATGTCACCTTTTCCAACAGGAACGAGCAGACCCTGCCAGATAATATAGAGGCATACAAATCCAATCTTTTGCCAAAAGTTTCTAGCATTCATCTCTTTGCCTCTTCCTCCTACAAGCCATTTGTTTGCGCAAAGAAAAAAACCTGTGGTTTCCTGGATTTAAGTCCCCACAGATTTGCAGGGCTGCAAGCAGGAAGAAATGGGAACCCCTGGACTAGAGGCCAAGCTAACCAAGCTATAGAGATCAATTGGAGCCCTATTAGAGGAGAATGTAAACTATAAGTTTCTTATATTAAATTATTGAGAGTGAATGAGCATTTTCCAGAATGGCTTCCAAACAATGAATGGAGTCTAATGACTAAAAATCCAGTTAGGCTTCTAGCAGGAATACCATTTGTTCTCAAGCTCATTTTCTTGCTCCTTCTTGTATTTTGTCTGTATTTTCCCCCAAAAATCTGAGAAAGATCTGGGCACAGCTGCTGAACTCATAGCAATATATGGGGGATCCTTCCATCAAAGCAAAAGGCTTCCAGATAAAAAATGCACAGAACACTGAACCACCTGTTAGCCACCCTTAATGTGTTATGCAAATCTAGCGAGTATTATTAATAGATGAGTAGATGTGGCGTGTAAACCACAAATTAGTTAACCATGGGTCAGGTTATCAGAGATGGTTGCTAATCAGTTGAGGGGAAGAGTCATTTTTGGTTACCAAAGCAACTGGATCCCTTGCCAGGTCCAGAAAGAAAAGGCTGTAGGGCTAAAGATTAACCATGGTTCTTTCAGTGTCTTGCTCTATAACCTGAGGGAAATTAGGATCCAGGAAGCAGTGGATTTGGGGGAATACGAGTAAAAGACAATTCCCTCAGATGACAGACAAACACTTTCAAGTACAAAGCCCAAAGGTGCTTCAGAGCAAGAGCACTGCATCTATCAGCACCTCTTTAAAGAAGTATATATTTTCCTGGGCTTGCATGAAAAGCTGCCTGATCCCAAGAAAATAAACTTTTAATTAAGGAGACACTGTGAAACTACACACATATACACACAAACACACAGGGGTAGGATTCAAAAATCCCAGCAACCGATTTGCTGCCTGGTTGCTGGGTGGGCATAGCCATGGTGAGTGTGGCCTACCAGAACTTCCTGTTTCTGGCTTCTGGTGGGCCTCCAAAGCCTGGGGGAGGCCGTTTTCACCCTCCCAAGGGTCTAGACCCTTCCCTGGGCCTCTGGGAGGCCTCTACCAGGCTCTGGAGGCCATCCAGAAGTTGGAAACAGGCCCATTTCCAGACTTCCAGAAGGCCCATTTTTCCCCTTCCCAGAACCTCCACACAGATCCTGCACTTACTTGCATCGCATGGAGACTCCTGGGAGGAGGGGCAGGGTGGGCAGGACCAGCCGGTCAGTGGAAATACCAGTTCAGTGAACCAGATGTAACTTTAACATCCGGTTCCCCCGAACCAGTCCATACCGGTAGAATTCCACCCCTGCACACACTCTGCAAAGGAGCTTATCACATCCAATTAGTGCCACCTTAACTCAAATGCATACAGGTAGTCTCCAACTCAATGCATTTAGGGACAGGCAATAGTTACAACAACACTGAAAAAAGTGACTTATGCAGCATCATTCCCGGGGTCACGTGATTAAAATCTGCACACTTGGCAATGTTGCAGGGATCCTGGGTCACGTCATGATCACCTTTTGCTACCATCTGACAAGCAAAGTCAATGGGGGAAGCCAGAATCACTTAGCAACTGTGCTACTAACTTAACAACTGCAGTGATTCACTTTACAACTCTGGCAAGAAAAGTCATAAAATGGGGGCAAAATTCACTTAACTGTCTCACTAAGCAACATAAATATGCTCAGTTGAGGTCATAAATTGAGGATTACCTGCATTTTCCTGGAATTGGCTGCTCTGTGAATTTAAGAAAAAGTGCCTTTTCTTTAAGGAGGCGTCAGCAGACACAGCATTACATTACTCTGAAATAGCCCTTCGATTTTCAGAGACAAACTGCAGCATATTCATGGAGAGAAGGAAGGATACTAATTGTACAATCGAACATTTTAACTGTTCTTTGAGGCAAAATCAAGGTGTTGGGAGATATTTTTAAAGCCTGAACCGACTTTAAGAAAGTTACTTTCCCCTGGGAGAAGAAGGCAGAGCCTTCTCGCTGACAAACCGTAGATCGTGACTCTTTGCAGCTATGGTCCGTGTTCTTTCATTGGAGAGTCCCGAGCATTACGATTAGGGGCTGAAGCTGCCTTGGAGGGGTGGCGGAGTAAGGGGAAGCCTCAAGCCAGGTTGAGGGGAACCACATCTTCTCCCCTGGGCTTGGTCTTTTTCCCCCCAAAGACGACTGCAACAGAGGTTTAAAATGACCACCCTGAAGAGGAGGACTTGGCTGGATTAAGATTTGTGCAGGAGGAAAGAAAGAGGTGGATAACATCTGAACCGGGACAACTGGGCAATACAACTAAACAAAAGTACCTGGGATTAAGGTAGCATGGAATTTTTTAAGAAAAGAAAAGTGAGCGGCGAAATTACAAAGGGACAGGAAAAAAAATAAGAAAATAATTTTGACAGCTAAATGGGCTTCGAGGCCCGGGGAAAGGAAGAAGCCAGAACTAAAGATTTAAACTTAAATTGGACCTAAAATATTTTGGGCAATAAACAGACATTAAAATAAAGCTGGACTTAAGATTGTTAAAAATAATAATTAATAAAGTTTTACAAATTAGGGACTGACTGTGTTGAATATTGAGATGGCGAAAAACCTGAATCAAAAAAATAGGGGGAAAAGTCGAATGATTTGTATAATGGAGATGCCACCTTTTGCAAAAAAGGAAAGCACCCTGTTCTGAATGAACTTGTGTGGATATAACATTAAAGAAATATTGAACTGAAAACAAAGTAAAGAATCTTAGAAAGGTGAAAGCAGAACCAGAATAAAGAAAAAAAGCCAAAGAAAAACTGACTGTGGGATTAATTGATGTTTTGATATAGATCCTGGGCTGCGAATAATTGAGGAACTTAGAAAATTGAAAGAAGAAAGAAGGGAAAAGTAAAAGTGTTTTGGTTTTTTTTTGTGGACGTTTAACGAACATAAAATACAAAGTGTGAAATGACTTATCTCTTCGGAAATTTAAAAATGGAAACTGAAAAAATGCAGAGAATTACACAGGAAAGAGGCGAATTCACTTGTGCCTCTGTGCGTAAGAAAAAATGGAAAGGCATATGAAGAACAAGAAGAAAGAGGTTCAGAGGAGGACTCAAGGAGAGATTTTAAAGATCAATATAAGAGATTTTTAAATAACAATTAACACAAATAACACTTACAAAAAATGTGGAGGTGAAAGAAGGAAGGCTTAAAAAGTTGAGACTTAACAAAGGCAATCAAAAGGGGAATACCGGTTAAGTTGGAAAGAACAGAAAGACCAGCAGAAAAGGGAAAGAAGATATTAGAAAGAGAGGGATATGAAATGCCGAATTGAGAAAAATATATGGTGGAAAAGAGGTGGAGCGAGAAGCAATATGAATACAGGCTGCAAGAATAAAGAAATACAGAAATAGTTAAAACATTGATAAGAAATTGTTTTTTCAGATAATGTTGATGAATTTAAAAAGGGGCATTCTGCAGGTTGACAAGGGGAATAGAATACTTCTGCAATTAAAAATATTTAGAAAATAAGGTAATATAGATATTTGATAACTTTTATTTAAAAATCTAAGGGGGGCAATATGCTGTGGAATCCCAAATAATTATGTAATGATTATTATTGTTGACTTCTTAAAAATAATGGTTTATTGGATCAAGATGAGGGGAATAAAGGTATATTTTAATCTTGAGGTGCACACTCAAAGCAAAAGTAAAAGGGGGGAAACCTATATTTTTTTTTTATTTAGGGTTAAATTTGTATTAATCTAGAATTTAATAAAAAAGAATGTGTAATGGAAAGGGAATATGACAGGACTAAAGAAACCAAACTAAATTAATAAGTGTAAAATAAATATTAAAGGATTATTATTGAAATAATTGAATGAAACAAAAGGATGTTTCGATTGAAGAATTAATGAAAGAGGCTGGAATTAATGTGTTTGCTCTCTCTTCTCCTTTATTTGAAAATTTAGAATGGAGAAAGGTAATAATACAATTAAGTGATGCATATGAAATGTATAATTTGCTGTCATATTTGTATGTAAAGATGAATGACCCAGGAAATATGTTGTCCACTAAAAAGAGATTTTTGTTTTTAATGTGAAAAACTGAATAAAATTTGTTAAAAAAAAAAGTTACTTTCCCATGTGAAGTTCTCATTTGGATTCCATCTATGTAGTGAAGGTAGCAATGATCTGCATTTTCATAGATCTCCAAGGGGAACTTTACATCTAGCATCAGAAATCTGAAATATGTTAAGTCACCTACCTATTGTAATTCTTTGGTTTCCAAGCTAGTGAGGAAAAGGTTAGGAAGAACAGGTCAGGACTACTGGGGAAATGAAAGGCCAGCAAGCCATCCAATAAGCAGAAGGTGTGTTGTAGAAGCTGAGCTGAGGTTTTGCAAGATTTTCTTGCTTTGTATGGTTTGTTTCCCTGCTGAAGCACAGAAATAAACTTGGGGAAATAGAGAAGCTTCAATTTCCAGAAAGCAGAAAACCTAGTTGTGAGGACAGAGGTTCTCAATAAATATCAATCACAAGTTGTTAATGCTAGTCCTGATAATATTTTTATGAACACATCTAAGGGGCTACACTATAGCAGAGATTAAAAACTACAGCAATTTAGGTTGACTTGCAAATGGGAGCAACATCTGTAAGCATGATCTGGATTTTTGCAGCCCATCTAAACTATGTACTGTATAATTAATCATGAATTATTGAATCCAGAGCTGTCAGAATTCACAAAATATGCTAAGTTAAAACCAATTAGACTACCCTGAAATTTAGGCCAGGTATATAAACCTTGGGCTCTTTCCCATATGAACACTGTACCAATTCCAAAGCAGCCTTTAGATTTCATGGCATCAGCAGAATTCAGGAGCTGAACCTATTTATTTTTGATTCAATTTGGCTGTTAGTCAGAAAACCAAAGAAATGACCATCCTTTCTGCAGCAGTGAAACTGTGCAGAACCCATTTCTCTTTTGGACAGGAATCTTGTCTCACCCACCCTCAATTTTAACCATCCAAGCAAGTCCTGCAAGAAGAATTGTTGAAATTGACAATAGTGCTGTCTGTCTCTCCTTTGTGTTCTGGATGGGGACAAAGTTTCTATCAGAAGTTTAGTTTTTTGGAATTTTAATCTCTGTTTTGAAGGGAATGGAGTAGGGATGGGGGAAATAGTAGTGATACTAACATAAGCTAGGAAGGGGGTTTTGCAATCTAAAAAAATGAGATACTGTCTTTAGAATTTATTTCATCTTTCCCACTTCAGCCAGATAAAGGGACTAGGAAAAGTGCCAGGTTGCAAAAAGGATGACATGATAGGAGAGGAAATCTGCTGAAGACAATGCCTGCTTTGCCAGCTTTTTTTACAAGACCAAGATTCTTGAAGACTTTCCCAGACTTTCCCAGACGGAGCCGTTCTGCTCTGAGATTATCGCTTCTGCTCCTGGGCTTGAAGAAACAGTACCCGAAGTACTGCTGAATAGGCAACCCCAAAAGGTTAGGCTGACAATTGCTTTTTGGAAGGGAGCCCTTAGGGCAGGCCATCCTGTTTATCTTCAAAGGTTCAGGCTCCAAAAGAGAATAACTGCTTTGTTTGGCTGGTTTGATTAAAGATTGCTTNGGCTGGTTTGATTAAAGATTGCTTGCCATTATGAAACAGGTCAGGGAGGTGGAGAATGCAGCATGGCCTGGGAGACAATACGAAACAACTTTGGAAGGGCTGTCCATCAGTGACATCATTGAAATTCTGGCTAATCTATAGAAATCAGTGATAGCCTTGGCAGTTCTCACTGTTGCTGAATGCCTCTTCCTTCTAGCAGAGATCAGTTGCCTAT
>BHFT01063836.1:0-20850 GCA_004320025.1 Laticauda laticaudata
TTCTGGTCCTCTTTTCCCATCCCCTCTTTTTCTTTTCTTTCTACCCTTCAATTATGTACGTGTTATTATGTTGTTGTTGTTTTTTAATTGTAAAATCAATTTTTAAAAAAATAATAATAAATAAAGGACAAGGGCTTTGTTTAGCCAGGGTGCTGGGATTTTGTTTTCAATCCTGTTGAAAAAATAGCAAGTGGGGAAACAGTTATGGTGTCTTGTGATGTGTGTACCATTTTCATCTTCTTACTATTACTGTATACCTGTTGTAAGTACAGTCTTGTGTGTTTAGTGGAGGAGAAAGTGAAATGATTGGAGAGCCTTTCTTTTCTGAGACTCATTATATAATGTGAAGAGTGTTCGAGTGTTGCACAGAGACTTCTTGAAGAAAAGCAAGATGGGTCTCCAAGGCACAGGGACTTGTTCCATAACAGAAGATACAAGTAATGGTCCCCGAGGAGTAAGAGGCCCATCTAATCCTCATCAGTTCTGAGATGGCATGTCAAAAGCAAATGGAAGATTCTGGAAGTACAAGTACAATCCACAGGAGAAGGGGAAAAAAGGAAAACATTGAGAGGTTTGAATACACAAAGAGTGAACTCTTGAACAAGGTGCGGAACAAAAAGGAGTTGTTTAAGAAGAATTCAGCAGGAGCTGATGACTATAGAAAAGTAGAAACCTGTTATGATGGAGTTAGGCTAAGGTTCAGAATGAGACAAGGCTGGCTAGGAATGCAAAGTATAATATGAGGGAGCGGTTGAGGGTATATAAAAAATAAGAGTCAAGGAGACTGTTAACCTGTTATATAGGGAACATAGGAAAATAATAAAGGGGAATAGTGAGAAGGCAGAATTTCATAACCCTTCCAGTGCACCTGAAGGTGAGAAATAGGAATGAAAAAATAATAAGACCCCATTTTTCAACAAAGTTAACTTTCTAAACTAGATTTAAATTCCAAACTAGTGAAAGTGTGGGCAGAAGTGAATTCCAAACCACTGGTTGTAATCTTTGAACATTTCTCAAGAACAGGAGAAAAGCAAACATAGTCCCAATACTCAAAACAGAGAGAACCTGGGAAACTAGTTTGTCGAGTGTATGTATTGGCAAAATATTAGATTGTTAACTTTGATTAGTATTTGAACTTGCAGACATCAAGACACCCTGCCTATTTAACTTATATGCAGAGTGTATCATGAGAAAGATGGACTTAGATGAATCAAAAGTTGGAATTAAGATTGCGAGGAGAAATAACAACCTCAGATATGCAGATGATACCACTTTACTGGCAGAAAGTGAAGAGGAATTAAACAGCCTCTTGCTGCGGGTGAAGGAGAGTGCAAAAGTTGGCTTGAAACTCAACATTAAAAAAACTAGGATCATGGCATCTGGCCCTCTCAATTCCTGGCAAATAAATGGGGGAAAAATGGAGTAGTGACAGATTTTATTTTCCTGGGCTCCAAGATCACCGCAGTTGGGGACTGCAGCCAAGAAATTAAAAGATGTTTGCTCCTGGGGAGCAAAGCTATGGCAAATCTAGACAGCATACTAAAAGGGCAAAAGAAGAAGGGGACGACAGTGAATGAGGTGGCTTGATGGAGTCACTGAAGTAGTTGGCATGAGCTTCAAGGGACTCAGGAGAATGGTAGAGGACAGGAAGGCCTGGATTTGTGATGAGTCAGACTTTGCAACTAACAACAAGAAAGTATTTGAAAAGTAATTTTATCATTACCAAAAATCATAAGTTTTTCAAGAATAAATAATGTCAGAATAACTATCCCTTCTGAGGACATTATGGTTACTTTAGAAAACCAAGAAATGCTATGGATGTTTGCTTTGATTTCAGTAAACAAGATCTCATTTTGTGAACTTCAAAGATAAATATTGGTCTAAATAGTGTGATGGTCCAGTGTATTTGCTACTTGTTGAACGTTCACAATGGGAACTCACGAATTGTTCTGTGGAGAAATATGTGTTCCCTGAATCTGGGTATGAACATTCATTTGCATAGCAACAGGTTTTGGATATCCTGGTTTGGGGGCAATATGTAAGAAATGGTTTACACTAGGAAAGTACTAGTGGACTCTGAACTGCATGAGCAAGCATGCTGTCAGATCCGTGTATCTGCCATTCTTCAATGGAAGAAGAAGGGGGGGGAGTTGGTACAAGTAATCCTTTTTGATGTATAAAAATAATAAAAATAAAAAATCTTTTATTGAATCTGTATAACTTGCACATGATACACAACTGCAGGACTGGAGCCAGATGTCTAGAAACTTGTCACCTCTTGGAGTGATAGCAAGAGGAGAAGGGAACATAAAAATTCCAGCTCTGGATGATACCCCTGGGAAACTCTTCTAAGATATGTTCCCAGAAAAGGGGAGGGAGGAATTAACGTATTGATTCTTTTGATTTAATCCACATCTAAATAAAGGGAGGGATTCTAACTCCCTTTATGTCTTACTGTATGCCTGGAAGCATCTTAGTCCAAGCAGTACTGGATTCACTTCCTTTCAATAAAGAATTCCTTTTGAAATACCTAGCTTTCAGAAGTTCATTCTTTTTGGCTGAAGGATAAGCAAGTCCATTGCTTACACATGCATTACAACAGGTGAGAAAAACCAATACAGTTTAAGAAATTAAGAAACACGTTGCTATGTGATACAGACTGTAAGGTAACTACATTGTACTCCATTAAATTAAGCATGGGTTGGATTGAACTTGGAATGTTCTGTCAATTCTGGGCAACGTACTTAGAAATAGACATAGATTAGGCAGATTTAAAGGAGAGCTACCAGGACAATAAGGGGTCTGAAAGCCAAGTCCTATAAGGAATGATTAAAGGATCAGGGTTTGTTTAGAGAAGAGGAACTATAGCAACAGTTTACAAATGCAGGTAGTCCTTGACTTTTGATCATAATTGCCAGAATTACCATCATACGTCATGCTGGTCATTAAGCAGGTCAACACATGACTGCCCAATTTCACAACTTTTTTCTGAAGGCAGTTAAGTGAGTGCCACAGTTGTTAAGCAAAGCCTTTATCTGCAATGGACATTTTTTGCCAGTAACTGCAAGTTTGTGTCCAATCATACATGGACAATAAACAATTCTTCTATAAAATAAAGACCTATTTCCAGAAGAAAAAACAAAAAACCCATCATAACTTGCAATCACTTGATCACAGGAGACTGCAAACGCCCATAAATGTGGGCTGGTTGCTGAGCACCCAAAATGCAATCATATGACTCCCATTGGGAGGAGAGGGGTCTGTCATAACTTTGAATGATCCAAAGCAACCAGTTGTAAGTCAAGGAATATCTGTACCTGAAACCTTGTCAGATGCGAGGGAATAGAGCTGTTTCTTTTTGAAATTGAGAGCAGGATAAGGATCAATGTGTTACTTAAAAAAAGATTTATATGAATAAGAAGAAATCTTTACTAACAGTAGAAAATGTTAGGCAGTGGTATAAAGTGATAAGATCAGCAGTGGATTCCCTCTCACTGGAGATTTTTAGTTGCAATCTGAATAGCTACCTCTGAATATGGTGCAGTGGATTTCTATATTGATTGGAGGGTTGGAATCAATGACTCAGAAGAACCCTTCCAGCTAATACATACATTACCCTTCCAGCTAATGTATGTTCCTTTCATGCTTTCCAAATCTTCAGAAGGTTATTTCAAGCCTATATGTATGATTATTAGTTGGTGGCACCCACGCATTTTGAAATGCTTAAATCCTTCTCAAGCAAGTTTCTATCATCATTGTTATTTTTCCTTTCTTGTTCTGATTTTATTTGTATTAAATTAAAATTTAACATTCTGTTTGGGGAAATCATTGTGCATTGTAGATTTAAAATAACTGAAAATTTTCCAAAAGAAATTGGTTAATTTTAGAATGTAGGTAATTTTAGCTTGTTTTATGAATGTTTCTCTTTTGGAAGAGTGTCCAGTTCTCCAGCTTGCAAATAAAAATAACCCATTACTGATCTCTGGCAGTGACAAAATTTGCTTTCCTTTTCATTTGGATTTCTTCATCTTAGCTTCCATCCATCCATCCCTCCCTACTGACTTCCTCCTTTAGCAGCTTGTTCTCTTTTTCTGCCAAATATTTTATAAGAGCATGTGCTTTCACTCATGCCCCAGCAGCAAAAATTTCCTTCTGCTTTAAGAATTTACACTGCTGATCTCATGCCAGCTCTGTGATAGCAGCTACACATTAAGGCTATACAAAGTCTTTTTGCTGTCAAGGCATTTAATGAATCTATTTGTCTCCTCCCTGGAACATTGAATTGTATGCTTCACAAGGCATCCTGTATTTTTTTAAAAAAGCCAACAGGGTGGCCTTTGTAGTGTTAGATTGAATATTTTAATAAGACTCAAAAGGATGATTAATGGATCACTCTTGCAGCAGCACCTTGGACAGCAACAGCAAAGGCTTGATTTTCAAGGGGTTGGTTATCATGTGGATTTGATCTAAATCAGTTGGTGTTGATCTTTTTTTATTTTTTTGGTAGGAACTTGTTTCTTTGAGTGCATCATCATTGCATGCAACAGAAGCCCATGCTTACTCTCTTCAAAGTACTGGGCAAAGTTCAGTGTGTCATTCAGTATTTATTTATTTCTTTTTTCTTTGTCTTAAATTTTATGAGCATAGTTATTTTCACAGTCCAGGACAAGGATCTTCAAACATGGCAAGTTTAAGAGACTGGAGGAGGAATTCTGGGAGTTGAAGTCCACAAGTCTTAAAGTTGTCAAGTTTGAAGAGCCCTGGTCTAGGAAACTGAGGTGAGTGATTTGCTTAGAGACATTCTGCATGGGTGATTTATAGAGGATTATTAACCTGTTGCTTTAAATCAGAGCTGGCAAACTCCCAGACCTTGGGCCGGATGTGTCATGCATTGGCCACACCCACACCCAGTTTAGTGAAGAGGGGGAAAGTTCTGATATGTCACATGATACTGCTGTGACGATGTGAGTTTGACACTCCTAACTTTAAATTAAAGAGACTCAGTTAATATCATATAATGTCTTCAATGTCACAGTTATTTTAGATCACATTCATCTCTTTTCCTAATTATTCATACCTTAATTACCTCATGTGACCAATAACATCTTTCCTGTTATTATGGTCTGGCTATCTGAGGGACCACTTTTCTCCTCCTGTTTTTGCTAATCTGATAAATTGTGACAGTGGACATACCTCAGGTCCTATCTTTATAGCAGTATCATCTGATAAGACCCAGACTGTAGGCCTACTTTTGTCACAGTGTTTGCCTGTGGGAATAGTTATCACTGGAGGTTTGAATTGTCTGACTTTGCTACTGTTTAAATGGGCCTTGAAAACCTGGCTCTTTTCTTGGATGTCGGGTTCGGGAAAATATGTCTTAGTAGGAATTCTGTTAATGCTGGATGTAATTGTCTATGAGTTACTGCCATATTTTTGTTGTCCTGGATCTCTTTTTAAAGCGTTCGACACCCAGAATTAGGTGACCTATACAATTTACAAATAAATAATTACACTGTGAATAATACAGACTTGCCATTTCCTCTAGCAAATATTGTTTGAAGCAGTTACTTTTGCTCTTGCCCTCACACTAGATCTAATATTTATTATTCTATTTATAAGTCATAAATAAAATTCTATGGCCTGGAGCTGTCAGATTCTCTCCCATTCTAGTAGTACAGGCATTCCTTTACTACTTACTTACTACTTATCTTTACTGTTTACTTTATATATGTTTACTATGGGGAGGAAACAATCACTCGAGTCAAAGATTAGTTTATGAAACAAAATTGGCCTCTGAGATCTGCAAAGGATGTGACAGTGATATCTAGGGAGCAAAATTAACATTTTTATCCCATAATTTTGGACTTTGAAGGTTTAGGAAATTTTATTTTAAAAGGGCATTTTTCTAGAAAATTTTGACAAGTTTTTTTGGGTGGGGTTTCTCTGTGGTCACAGAATTGGGACTGATGCCCCACGAAATCTATTTCTATATATAGAAATATATTAGATGTTGCATGAATTGCTATAAATAGTCTTGTAATCACTTTATTCCATTTTCCCAAGGAAACCGATTTTATGGAGATTTTATATATAGTTAATGACAACCTCTCTGAAATATTTTGAGAACTCTGAAACATGTAGCTATTATTCTGCACAATGAATAGCAATTTCCATATTTCTTAAAGTTAGAAGTTCTGCGGTATGAATATTCAAACACATTGACATATTTCTGTCCTACAGAGTCATCTTATCTTTTGGTTGACATCCTTTAAAATGTAACTATAACGCCCACCACCTCCATTCCTTCCTTCCATAAATCTCAAAGATCTAGCAAGCTAGTACTCATTTGCAAAAAGGAAAAAAAAATCTTGCCATGCTCTGTCAGACAGGCAAATTAAAATTTTATAGGAAATTACATGTGATATATCATCTTCTTTTCCCATCAATAACTTTTCTAAGACATTAAATCTGTCTTGAGTTATTGTATTTTATAGTTTTTTTAAAAAATCTTCTTCAGACTATTGCTACTATCACAGTTGTCACTGAAATAATAATAAAAATTTAAATCCTTGTTTGTATTCTGGTGTCCTGTAAATCAGAGAACGAGAATATTTGGGCATAGTGGGCCCAACTGGAATCTTAAAAAACATATCATGGATATTAACAGAAATGCCTGTGGACTAAATAAATGTCAGCCCTGGTACATCAAAACTAAAGGTGATTACCATAGAAAATAAAATGGCATTATATAAACAAGTAATTTAGTTAATCACCAGTCAAGGAAGCACATAAAGAGAACAGGACATAGTTTTTATTTAGTAAAAGAAGCTTCTAGAATTAACAGATAGACTAAGCAAACATGATTGGCCATCTACCCTGGTTGCTAGGGAACACTTTATACACTAAATTTTAAGTTGAATTGTTAGCTTGCTGACTTGGTCTGATCCCTGGCTATGGCAATTCCAAAACTGAGCACTGTCACAAACATGGCAGCTTGTGCCGTGTGTGTGTGTGTGTGAGAGAGAGAGAGAGAGAGAGAGAGATCCCTTTAAACAAAAGCAAACAAATAAGATTGTGTCTGCCCCTTTTTAATCCTCCCTGACAGACTAACAGATTAACAGAGTTGGAAGGGACCTTGTAGGTCATCTAGTCCAACCCCTCACCCAAGTGAGAGAGCCTACCCCATTTCTGACAAATGGCAGTCCAATCTCTTCTTGAAAGTCTCAAGTGATGAAGCTCCCACAACTTCCGAAGGAAAGCTGTTCCATTGGTTGATTATCCTCACTGTCAGAAAATTGTTTATGTATTTATTAAAATGCATCAAACCCCACAGAGAAAAAATTAAAAGTTTTTCCTGTGTTTTTCCTTTCAACTTTTGAAAGCCTGTTCCTGAACATTTAAATGGGACCATCTCCAAAATATGCATACTGTAGATACTATACATACATACTGTACATGCACATGTATACATCAAATTGAACAATTAAACTCTCAAGACTTTAGACAGCAGAAACAAGTTAATTACAAGCATCATTGCAGCAGAAATGAAAAGTTAATATTAAAAGCCTGAAACAAGGTAAACATTTTGGCCTGGTGCAAAAGCAAAAATTAGATGACCCTCCCTGGGAAAGATAGACACAGATAGTCATCTCCAGCTCTTGGAGCAAGTTATCCAATGAAAGTTAGAGATTGTAATCCCAAATCAGGAAGCTGATCTTTATTCTTTGTTCTGAACAGTTGAACTCACATTTCAACAAAGCAGTAGTTATTGGATAGCCAATTATGTTTTCTTTGAAATGAAGAAAATTGAAATAGTAGAAGGAAATGCCCTCCCACAGACTCCAGGTGGTTTGTCTCTAAATGACGGTGAAGTGCAAATTTTGTGACATTTTAAAATCTGATCTTTATGTAAAAACATCAGTTAACAAGCAAAAATTTCTATGTTGCATCACAAGATGTGTGTGTTGTTTAAGAGTATGATATGTGGATGATATCTTCAAACCATTTTTTAAACTAATGTAAAATCCATCCCTCACTTGTCTAACATGTTGTATATTCTATTAACAGGAAGCATTATCTACTTAAAAGTTTTTTTTTAATATCCATTACTCAGACTAGATTTCTAAACTTCTTGCTTTGTAAATCATATTGTTTCCAAAGCCACCTGAACATTGATTCCAAGAACATTCAGTTGAAAACTATTAATATAATTTTATTCACTTCCGGGAACATTCAATGGAAATCTATTAATATCATTGCATTCACTCCCGAGAACCTTCAGTTGAAATCTATTAATATAACTATATTCACTTTGCAAATGTAAAAATTCAAGCATGTCCTGCATTACCTGAAAGCTGTTTGTTTCTGCTACTTTGCCATCAGATAAGAAGGAATGAGCTGGAAATCCAGTTAAAAAAGAAAAAAAAATGTGTTCTGGTTTACATGCTCCTTTAAGACTATTACATTATTAGGTTGAATGGTGAGCCTAATAAGAAATAGTAACTAATACTGTTCTCTTTCTTTTTTAATTTTAATGTTACAAAAAGAATATTATTGTGTTCCTCAGGGTAGGGTGATTTACAGAAAGTTTTCTAAGGCACTGAAATATAAAATTTGAACAAAAACAGTAACATAAAAATTTACAACAGCAGCAGTGGTGTAATTATAAAATCTGAAAGGACAGCACCCATTTTCTCAGAAAGAAACCAGAACATCCAAATTTTCAAAGATTCCTTCCTTCCCATCAAAAGATCAATCATTCAGGGAGCTGTCCATGGTGCTCTTTCTTTGTTTAAAATCTGTTTTTGTCTTGTTTTAATTTTTTGTTGCCTTTTAAATTAGTGTTCGCTCCTGGTGCCTGCCTGGACTAGTTCCTGCATTTTTGTTGGTAAGCTTTTTCAGATCTCATTTGCTATTCAGCTGCTTATGGACCCAAGGCAGGGCTAGAATTCATGATCTTCCAGTTTCTAGCTTGGTGTCCAGCCACTCCCCCAACAGGATTTGCAAGACTATAATCTTAATATAGTGGTTTAGATTTTTTTTTCCCACTGAAACTTGTTTGTATGAGTAGACCTAAAAATTGCATTTTTTCCCCATTAATTTCCTCCTGCAAAATAAAGGGGGGGTCAAGTTTCCAGCCCCTCATAGCTGCCATCTGCATAATTCACTAGGTGCAATGATTACTGTTTTCTGGGATTTTTCTTCAAATCTTAAATGGCTGTGTTTGTCATTAACACTTAATATAATATTTCCTATTATTGTGCATTTTCAGCAATGGGGAAAGGGAAACAGGAGTATAAACACAGATCAACCTAAAGAGTAGCCAGTATTCATCCCCCCATCTCCCATCCATAACTTCCAGGAACACATACATGCTTTGTAAATGCTTCACTCAACATCAGAAAGAGTAAATAAGTAGTAAATTGCCACTAGAATGTGAATTGTGGTCCAGAGAATAGGAGAGAGTCATCATTACTCCATGTGGATCAACCATTCTTGTCTATGGAGAGAGATTACTCAGGAATAAATCCCCTGTGCTAGTTCTGACCATGTCTTGCCTTTTTGTATGAGCCTGCAGAGGCATGCTATCTGACCTGGAGATAGTGAGGCAACTTGGTCTTTTCAGCTGTAGTACTCTTTCTTTATAGCAATAGTATTTTTCTTTATAGCAATAGCACCTTGACTTATATAGCACTTCACAGTGATTTACATCCCTGTGTAAGCGGTTTACAGAGTCAGCACATTACCCCCAACAATCTGGGTCCTCATTTTATCTACCCTGGAAGGATGGAAGGCTGAGTCAACCTTGAGCCTGGTGAGATTTGAACTGCCAAACTGCAGGCAGCCAGCAGGCAGCAGAAGTAACCTGCGGTGCTGCACTGTGCCACAGTAGTTCAATTTATGGTTCACTTTTCCAATAAACTATCTCTGAATTTATTTAACTGGAAAAGGAGACCAAGTAGCTAAACGACAAACACTTTTCCATTTAAACGTGCATACAGCAGGAAAATAAGTGCTTCTGTGATGACTTTGTAGTAAAAGAGGGTCATTCCCCTGTTCCAACAACATAAAAAGTTAAGACCACTTGAGTGTAGAAGTGTCCAGTGTTTCTGATTGAATCCACACCCAAACAATTTCAATTAAAGATGTGATAGCTACTCTGTTGGAAATCCCTGCTCCAGAATAGCATTCTATCCTTCAATGCATGGAGACTTCAACTAAAGCACCCTTAATTAGACACAGTTAATTGGGTTGTTTCCCCTTCACAGCCACCCCAGTGATTATAGCAGGCAGATGATTATGCTCTTATGTACTTAACACTGATGTATTTAACTCTCTTTTGCTATATTTGGTCACATGTAGTGATGCCTACTCATAGCTCAGTATAATTTCAGCCTCTGAGAAAACAGACAATCTGACAAAATTGTCTTGTTTGTGAGTGAGAAAGAGACCATGGTAATGATGGTGATGATGATGTTTAACTGGATCACAAAATATTTTGAGACCCTATTAAGTGAACACAATTCAAAATATTGATGTAGGAATTAGGTTAGGAAGCATTCTTGTATAAGAAAAGATATTTCTAGTTTTATGATGGATCTGAAACAGATCACTCCTCATTTTCCTTGACTCTGGTTCACACAAATTGGGAAGCTTTTTTTGTTTGTTACTCTAGCTGAGGCAGAAGAGTCTTGAGTGCATGGGAAAGGAATAGAAGAGATTTAGTTGTGATAGAAGATTTGGACTAAGTCATGCATCTTTCAAGGCCACCATGATTTTTATTCAGGACAATGCTCCATTGCATGCATCAAAATACTCCACTATGTGGCTAGCCAGTAAAGGCCTTAAATTTGAAAGAATAATGACATGTCCCCCTTCCTCACCTGACCTAAACCTTATTGATAACTTATGGGCTTTTCTTAAATGGGAGACTTATGGTGAAAGAAAATAGGACACCTCTCTGAACAATGTCTGGGAGACTGTGATTGCTGCTGCACAAAAAGTTGATCGTCAACAGATCAAGAAACTCAGTGATAGGTTTCTGACTATTATTGAAAAGAAGGGTGGCTATATTGGTCACTGATTTTTTTTTGAATTGTCAGAAATGTTTATTTGTAAATTTTGAGTTGTTTGTTTATTCTTCTCACTTTAACAGATGAAAATAAATGAGTGAGATGGGAAAATTTTCATTTTTCATTCAGTTGCATAATAATTCTGCATACTACAGTGTTTCTCACAAAAAAAGGCCAGGACTTATTTTTTTTTGAGCCCCCAAAAAATGGCTAGGACATCTTTTGGGGGTGAATTAATTTCTCCCCCCCCCCAGTGCACCAGCACCGTCTCCAACAACAGTATCTGAGTCGCTCCCACTTTTCCCCCGTCCCCGAAACAACAGGGAAAAAAAAGATTTTGAGGTACCTGGGAGCGCCGCGTGCTGTGTTTTGGGTTAATCCCGAGTGGCTGGGTGGACATGAGAAGAGACAAGTGAGCGTCTCTGCTGCTGCTACCCTTGTTGCTTCAGCTTCGGGCTCTGCAAGTTTTCAAAAGTCCTGGTGCGCATTCCAAGCGCCCAGGCCGAGCTGCAGTTGTCCCACTCTTGCCAGCACCGTCTCTAATAACAGCAATGGCAGCGGCGGGAACTGTGGAAGTTACAGAGGCAGCTCCCCCACCCGAGAAGCAGCTGAAATGCTTCCACAGTTCCCGCTGCTGCTGCCGCTGTTGTTGGAGATGGTGCTGGTGAGAGAGGGACAGCTGCAGCTTGGCCTGGGCGCTTGGAATGCAGGAATGGGCTGCGCACTGGGACTTTTGCAAACTTGCAGAACCCAAGGCTGGAGCAACAAGCCTAGCAGCAGCAGAGACGCACGCTTGGCTTTTCTCATGCCCACCCAGCTGCTCGAGATTAAACCAAAACTCAGCACGCGGCGCTCCCAGGTACCTCAAAATCTTTTTTTTTCCTGTTGTTACAGGGACGAGGGAAAAGCAGGAGCGACTCAGATGCTGTTGTTGGAGACAGCACTGACGAGAGAGGCACCAGCACTGGTGGGAACTGTGGAAGCTACGGAGGCTTGAGAAGCGGCTGAAATGCTGCTGAACATCCACGCCGACGCCGCCTGCCTGCTGACCCAGGTAAGGGAGGGGTAAAGGAGCCTTCCATGCTCCACCATGATTGGCTGTTAGGAGCAGCTGATGGTGAGGCATAGCTGCCCATGGGGCACTCCTAATGGCATGTTCCCCCCCGCCTTCCCATTTCGCATGTTTTAAACACATTTTAAAAACATTTCACATGTTTTAAACTAGGCCTAAATTTGGGGGGAGGGGCTTAATTTCATTTTATGCCTAGAAAACATGCTGGGTTTTCCTATTGGGGGGGTGTATTGTTGGAGAAATACGGTAATAATTGCCCAATAATTGTGCGCACATAGATAGTCTCCCAAGAATGCCATGGCCTCATTTTTATTCTTTTAAATATTCAGGTTTGAGGTTTATTAACATTTTGGATTGACCAAGAGCACTGCAGTTGTTCAATAATAAAATTAATCCTCAAAAATACAGCTTGCCTAATAATTGTGTACACGGTGTATTAACCTCACAGTATTTTTTTGTAGGGAAGAGTTATATGCAACTCAGTTGTTTGGTGTTGAACACAAAATCAGTATTGATTTTTATGAATCCATTATTCACAAAGTATTGGATTCATATTTTGAAATGCAGCTTCTTATGATTACATATGATCTGATATGGATTTGTTAATACTTTATGTTGTTACATTTTTCTACTTATTGACATATATTTCGATATTGCTTTGAGCATGATTTACAGTAGCTGGGTACTGTACAAACAAATCAATGTCAATAAATATGCCTCTATTTGTCTTTGTAACATGTGTACACTTCCTTCAGTGATAAAACCCCTTGGATCATTTTTGGATACATTCCTATGAGCTAAACAGAAACCATGACCAAGCATATGGAGCTTCAATGTCTGATTGTTTTTCAACACAGTGTGAATCCCCATTTCTAAATTACGCTTCCCAGTTTTCACTACTCCACATTAACTGAGCCATCCATTAAGCCAGAACACTGCTGATGCGGCCTCTTAGAGCTGCATTAGCAATGTGCTCTCCTGTTGTGATTAATGATTTTACAGTGACTAATGATTACCCAATTATTGTAAAGGGTCGCTTGCTTTCCCCCAGCCTGTGCTAATTAGCCTTGTAGACCAAGGATCTTGTATGGAGCTTTTTTTTTAAAAAAAATCCTCTTCATGGTCCTGCATCTCACCTTCTGGTAAGCACCACATGGATAGCATGAATTTCTCATCCTGACCTGCTAAGTAGATGAAAATGCATCTTGGAACTAGTGTAAAACATAGCTTGAATTTGCTGTTAGTAAATTACATGAGGTTCTGGTTCCCTCTCTCTTTAGCAGTAGAGCAAAGCAGAGGTGGCATTCAGCAGGTTCTGACTAGTTCTGGAGAACCAGTAGCAGAAATTTTGAGTAGTTCAGAGAACCAGCAAATACCACCTTTGACTGGGGATTTTACAGCATCCTTCCCCTGCCATGTCCACCAAGCCTTGCCCACAGAACCGGTAGTAAAAATTTTTTTGAATCCCACCACAAAGTCCTCAATGGCCCTAGAGTCCTGACTTCTGACCTTAAGTAATTGCTGCTTTACTCCTGAAGACACAGTTTTATATTTCTTCCTCTGCTTGAACACAGGAATACATATAACAGCGAACCTGTTAAAGAAAAAGAAGAACCAGTGGTTCACTGTTCTTTAATCAGCTATCAATTGGCCTAACTTGTCATTATCTGCACATGTAGATCTGAATGGTTGAACCGGTGTTTTGTTTATTGGGGATACAGAAAGAACTCATTTCATGCCTGAGGGCTTCCTCACAAAGCACAACTTTACATGGGCATGTTCCTCACCTCATACATGCAGAAAGTGGTCATGGAAGTCAGCAACCAGACCCGGGCATGCCCTAATAGAATCACAGAGGTTTCCTAGATTGAATTAAAGGATGGCAGAGAAACTGTATAACCAAGCTCATGCCACCACAAGTTGGAAAACACCAGGTCTGAAGTTAAGCAGGAAATTGCAACTGAATCAATGTTGGGATAGGAACAAGCTAATGGCACTCTTTGTTTGAGTCCACTTGGTGCAACGGTTGAAGTGTGCAGAACTGTCCAGTTACACCAATGCCTAGGGAAGAATTAATCCCTCTGCAGCCTTCCCCTGATTCTCTGAATACTTGGCAGCCCTAGTAAAACACAGTTTGGTGGGATCAGATATTCTATTGAGCTTTTCCTGTTATCACTGAAGTGAGATGTAGAGAAAGATCAAGGAACTGTACAGCTTTTCTTTACCTGGCAATTTCCAGATGTATTGGGCCATAGCCCCCATCACCCCAACATATATAGTGGACACCTGGGTATGGGATATTTGAAGAAAATTTAGTACTTTTGCTTGCTGTTAGGACTTTTAAAATCTCAGACTAAAACTTCAGAGACAGAAAAGGCTCTCTTCTACAAGAAGAGATGTGTTAGCAAATGTATCCGTTCTACTATTTTCACATGGAGAAATACATGAAGAAAATGATGGAATAAGGCTTGGATATTTACCTTTTTCTGGGAAATGAGGCATGAGGCATATAATGATGGTGTCACCATGCTTCTTGTGATAATTAAACTTTTCCTCCAGCTCTGTCGTGAATGTGAAATATTAAGCGGTGCATCATTCTGTGTCCTGCAGTTTGCATGAGCCAAGCTACAGGGTTTATAGTCAATTCTTAAAGATTATTAGTGGTTCACCTAATAGAAGAAGGTTTAATTGAATTGTATGAGAAACTCAGCCTACATTATGCTTTCTGTATAGGGATTGTTCTAGAGATCTCTACAGTAGTTTGCTTTAATTTCCTAGTACCTAGTATACAAAAATCCTAACTTAGTCGGTAGAGTTCTTCTCTGTGTGCTCTTGGTGGCATTGTATTCTTATGGTTGTTATATAAGTTTGTAGAAATTGTTACAGTTTGTACAGTCTTGCTCAAGCTTACATTGTTACAATGGGGAAAAATATAATCTGGTCCATTCTTCCTTAATTCCTCAACTCCCATCCCCATGTGTTAAAGTTATCTTAACATTTCAAGAAAGTGAAATGTTCAAGATAAGCAAATCTTTAGTATTTGCCTTAAAGATGATCAGCTGTTCTACTCTTACCAAACATTCCATTTTTCAATTGTTCAGTTGAGCAAGATTATGTAATATGTTAAGCTGTATGCAAGTGTACCCTTAGCCCGAGAGAGAGAGAGAGAGAGAGAGAGAGAGAGAGAGAGAGAGAGAGAGAGAGAGAGAGAGAGAGAGAGAGAGTNGGAGAGAGAGAGAGAGAGAGAGAGAGAGAGAGAGAGAGAGAGAGAGAGAGAGAGATTCTGCACTGTGATTGATGACTAGTCCATAAAAAATACTGCATAAGTAAAACTAATATTCATTAATTAGAAAACTATATCCATCGTGCTGCTCTGCATTACATATTACATGACATTTGATCTTACAGAAAGAAATGCAGTCACTTGAGCCCAAAAGTAAAGATTTTAAATAAAGTTGATCACAATGATAAGAAATCATGTTAAATGTGATTTAACAGCTTATGAAAAGTGTCAGCAAACAACAATCAGTATAATAAATATGGCAGTTTCAGTGGCTTCTTTTCTGGATGAGCATAGTCTGGATTTGAATGGGATACTTTTGTATTTCCCCTCTTAAAGCACAATGACAAGTATGTTGAATCATGCAAAAATTAAGGCTCTGTTTAATTTGGGGACAATAATTTGGTTTCAATAATTGGCAGGGCTAAAAAGGATGCAAGAACTATTTAGAAACATGTCTAAATATTTAGACATATAAGTTAGACATGTATTTTAATATATAATAATAAAAATAGGCATTTAATTTTCACTGCTATATAGTAATTTCCCAACCTGTAGCTCTTCAGTTGTCTTCTCTGACTGCTACTTTTTAAAGTGTTCTTCTCATGATAGTTGAGTCTCACTTGAGACTTTCAAGAAGAGATTGGACTGCCATTTGTCAGAAATGGTGTAGGGTCTCCTGCTTGGGTAGTGGGTTGGACTAGATAACCTACAAGGTCCCTTCCAACTTTGATATAGGAATGAGTCCAAATCTGAAGACACATGTCTGATAAAGCAAAATAGTTTTTGGTAAGAAATAATCTCCACATGGGAATTGGTGGTTGAGAGTACATTTTTTTCATACTTACATCAACAACTATTAGAAACAATAGATCGGGTTATTCCTCGGGCTGGAGTTTTGTTGTTAATATGTTCCCAAGGAGGTTCAAAGTTTCTCTTTCATAGCCTGCTTTTCAGTCACACTCAGTGTGTTCTAAAGCACTTTTTTCAAATGATTTACACAGACATACAAATGAATCTGTTAAAAAATATCTTCCTAAGAGCTATTTCAGTATTTTAGTTTTACCCCACACACTAACTGACCATTGACTAACAATTCATCCATTAACCATTGGTTTCAAGAGGCTAAAAATGGGGCAGAGAGAAGAACAGAAGAAAATTATGCAAGGAAAAGAAGAGTGAATGTGTTGGAAGTGAAATGAATGTCCTGCCTTAAGATCACCAAAAGCTTCAAAAATAGGATCTGAACAAGATATTGATATAGAGAAGGAAATGTGGATTATAGGTTTATTTCTCCTCTCTTTGGGCACTATGGATGAAAGGAGCCATGGACAGTGGCTGAATTGGATTAATGCATCCTTCGTGACATGGAATATCATATTACTATAGTGTCACTCTGTAACACTCTGTAATAGTGTGGATGGGAAAATGCCTAAGGATGGCCTGATAATGACACTTGAGAAATAATGGTTCAGAGAGAAAGAAAGAAAAAGAAAGAAAGAAAGAAAGAAAGAAAGAAAGAAAGAAAGAAAGAAAGAAAGAAAGAAAAGAAAAGAAAGATTTTTTTTTCATTTATTATATAGAAATAACAGCACTGTGGAGTTTTCCTAGGCCACTGTTTTCTCCTAGGGCAAAATTTGGTCCTCCTCCTCCTTAATATAACAGAGGAGTTATATAAATTGCTAACTGTGTAAAATTAAGTCTCTTAAAAATCTACTTTGATTCCCATTCCATTCCAATGACTACCCAGCTCACTGTCACAAGTCTGTGTGACTAACAACTGATAAAAACACATTAAAAAAGCAACCCAAAACAAACTACTACATAAAATCTGTAATGACCGCTGATAACTTCCATCATTTGGCTTGGAGATGTGGGATATGAAGAGGGTATGATTTTATCTGTGAGTCAAAGAAAAACCAATTCAAGTTGCTTTGAGATTCAACATGAAATGGTTTGTGTCCTCAAAATGCAGAATGGCAGAAGGGGATGAAAGTAGCAGGGATAGTAGCTCCTTTAGAGAACTTTAACCAAACTTTTGAAGGACTATTTTAAAAATAAACAACTGCTTTGACAACTTTGTTTCTGTTGTGCCATGGTTGGAATGATGCAGCATTGCCCAATTTGATGCAAGGGAGCTTTATGGTTACTGTTGTTTTGACAAAGGCACACATATTTAGCACACAGGCCTTTTGTGTAGTATCAAAAACTAGTGAAGGAGAAAGAAAAATGTCCTTGCATCAATCAGTATATCTAAGACTGAATAATAGATGTGTGTAAATCAGCTCAAATTCAGACGATCAGATTTGATTACCAAAATCTAGTCATAAAATTGGGCTGATTTATTTCAGCACTTTAACCTGAAGCATTGAATGAGACCAATTTGATTTTCTGAACTGATTTGAAACAAGGGCTTTTGTGTCTTTCTATAGTATTAGGTTATTTTGCCTATCCAATATCTAGAGTCAGTTCAATTAAGAATGATTTTCCCCCAAAATGAATTTCTAATTAAAGTCCTACTGATTTGAACATGCACTTTTTTTTTACTCCAAAACAAGCAGAGTGGGATAAATGTACATTTGTTTCATTTTCTGTATGGCCTTTATAACATTGTTATTGTAACAGAGCTCCAGATGTTTTGGATTACACATAATTGCCAACCAGGATAGCCTTTGAGGAAATATTAATTATAAGGATTTTAGTCCAACATATCTTAACTGCATGAGTTTGAAAAAGATTGTATTAACCCACTGACAGAGTGAAGCAGACAAAAAATGTTTTTGTAATGGGATTTATTTTTTTTTAAGTGGGGCAATTACTATTGAGATGCATTAGGCCTTCCTAAGGAGGGTTGTTTGGCTTATTTGCTATCCAGCAAAATGGAATTTCAGTTGCTAATATTCTTCTTTGAGGAAGCTGACAGCAGCAATCTAAAACTCAGCAAAATAATGAATTACGGCAGGGGTCCCCAACCACCGGGCCCTGGACCTTTTTGTACCGGGCTGCAAAGAATGAATAATCGTGATTAAAATATATATAAAAATATGTTTTTGCTTCCGGGTGTCTTATTTTGAAAGACAACCACTTCTGCCCTCTCCTAACTTCCGCATTGCTAAAGCTAAGAAGCCCTTTACTATTGGGGAAGAATTGATTTTGCCGGTCCTTGAAAAAGTGTTTCTGCGTGAAACTGGTCCCTGGTACAAAAAAGGTTGGGGACCACTGAGTTACAGAATCTCAGCCCAGGTTCCGGAGGGTGTTATCTCTATAGCTCAATCCATTATCTGGATGAATATCAGTGTTCTTTTTTTTATTTTATTATTATTTATTATTATTTTTATTTTGTGTTCTTGCCCCTGACAGGAGTTAGTGGCTCTGAGTAATAAATTGATGGCAAATGGAGCTCTCAGTCTAAGGGGGAAAAATGACAGGATAATTTTTGTTGTTGTTACCACTCATTGAAACTGCCTCTCTTCCTTTTCCCCACATCCTCACTGAACAGTTCAATATTTCAAAGGAACCCAAAGGATATTTTCCCTGTTGCATGGAGACACGAAAGTGTGCAATCCAAAAAGCAGGTCTTTCAATCTTTCCTAAAGCTACAAGATAAAGCAGTCCTTATAGATGCAGCTTGGGAATTGTATACATATTGTGTCTACGAGTAATCTCAGTTCAGCTCTCACACTCTTTTCCTGAGAGATTCAGCGGACTGAGAGCTTGCCAATTCAAGCAGTCTGTTTCTCCAAAAAAAGTCACAGCTTAGTGGGTGTTTCACTCTTAAAACAAACATTGCCTGATACGTTTGCTAAAAATGAGTACAATAAAAGCAGTTGTGCATCAGATTATTTATCATCTTAACATCTATAGCAACAAAACTGATCACTGTTTCTGTTTTTCCAAAGCCTAACTAAAGAGATCTTCCCCAGTGTTTTAAATATTCAAATGGAAGAAACATGGAGAATTTCCCTGTCTACCAGCTTCTCATCCTGAGTTCCCATTTGTTAAGCATAGTTTGAATGGAGGCAGATGGTCCATAAGATCAGCCTCTCACAGCTGGTGCTTTTCAAATGTATTAAAATAAAACTGTAAACATAACCACCAAGCATCATTCAAAACCGGACTAGTTAAGAAGTCTGAAAGTTTTGCTACATCTGGTAGGGAGGGGGATATCAAAAGTGGTCTAGGAACCTATCACTGAGGAAACAAAACTACTGATGAAATGAATGTTCTCTGAAAGTATCAGTTTGATAGCAAGAGATATAGCAGTAAAGTAGGTGTGGAGGTAGTTTGGAAAGGAAAAAGGTTGGTCAGTGGCCTACTTAAAATTTGAGGTGAAACAACAATTACATAATGGAGGCTGAAGATCCTCCCCTCTCCTATCTATTCCTGCAGTTGTTTGGGGAACAAAGTACGTAGCTTTTCATTTCAGTCGGAGATATACATATGCGCATAGAAATACAAAGGCTCTTAATTTTTTGTTCTGCAACACAATCTATTCTCCACCATGCTACTGCGAGAGCCCATGATGGGTATGACTCCCCCTGATGACATCATCAAGCTGGGTCCGTCTAGTATAAAAGTAGCAGTCTGGGAGAAAGCCCCCAGCTTTGACTCAGCTTCTTTTGATGACCGACCATAAGCTGGTGTCCCTGAAAGCAGTTTAGTTAGCAGCAAAAGTGAAAGCTATCTTCGTCATTGGCATAGCTCCCGGGGAACCAGTGCAGCTGTGCCTTCAGGAAAGTGGGGCTCCACTCTCCTGCAATGCCGAGGATTCGACGTTTCTTCATCCAAGGGAGTCTGTAAATAGGGAGCAACCCTTGATCCTCCCCCACAGTCTTCCCTCAGCAATTTCGGCTACCACAATCATAAAGATCACACTGGCGATAACAGCGCCTCTCAGCTGATCATTAAAACCACAGTTTTCACTTTATAGCCAATTTTGCTTTTCGGGGCTGTTTACAGCCTAAGGAGTGATTTAACTCCTGCGTAGCCTGTAGCTCTTGCAAGCAGCCAATTTGGAGGCTGCTTCTTCAACCGCACATGGTGAGTGGCCATTTTGAAAGCTTCTTCTAAAGAAAGTAAAGGCCCCAAAGGCCAGCTTCTACCATTCATAACTCCTATTCAGGCTACTGCATAGACAACACATAGTGAGGATTGCTTCCAGCACCTTTGTGTCTGTTTATGCATACTATGGATCAAGACAAGGTCTACACTGAGCCTTCATGCCTGATCTCTTAAGGCCCCCAAGCTGGCAAAAGAAAGATAAGGAGACAACGCTCCCAGACTGTTCAAAGGGAGGTGGCAGCCAAGATTAGGGCCAAAGTATGAAAACATCCCAGGCCGAATTAAAGACAGAGAAATGAAGGCATGCAGCCTTAGAAAGGCAGTTCAACAAAACTATTGAACAAATGAGGGGTCAACTACAACAG
>BHFT01063837.1:0-17932 GCA_004320025.1 Laticauda laticaudata
TCGCGTTAACCAACGGATGGCAAGTGTTTCTCTCCGTTTTACATCCTCTTTCCATCCATTGGTGCAGTGTGACATGAGCTTTACATTGCAACTTCTTTGTCAATATTGCACTGGTTGGTCTAGATTTGTGAAAACAATTCACAGTCATAGTTTGGTAATAAAACCCTACATGGCATCAGATCCCTGCAGCAGTGTCTGCTACATTGGATTCTAACCAGACAGGAAATTTGTGAAACAGCAAGGAATTGATGTTTTCAGGATCACACTCTGAAATAGCCTTCCTCTGAAAACTTCCTGTGGAGGTTTTACTATTTTTACTTATTTTATTCAGCCTAGTACTTCACCGTGTTTTGGTTTTCCTCTTTAATTGTGCACTTCCCTGAGTCTTTGTGGATATGGTAGTACAAATATATAGGAAATAAACTCATGGTGTGGAGTCCTTAGTGCTCACAAACTTGGCTATTTGGTTGCAGATGTTTCATTACCCAACGAGGTAATATCATGAGGGCTATGCATATTCTTTCTATTGAAAAGAAACAATTGCCAAATATTTCTGCATTTTTTTTCTTTAAATTTTGTGGGAGATTTGGGCCTTTTCTTGTATTATTATATTTTAATTAAGATAAACATTGTTCAGGGTTTTCACAACAATTTTCATATGACTCCTCAAAAAGATGTGAAACAATCATCCTTTTTGGCAATTGTTGTCACAGGAAGGGTCTGGATTGCCTACTCTATCCTTAAATAAACTAAGATTTAATAGATCAACACAGCATAAAATTAAAAATTATGTTTAACAGACAGTCCTCAACTTAAGGCCATTCATTCAATGACCATTTGAAATTACAAGAGCACTGAACAAAGGGATTTACAATCTCTACCTTAAATTATGACCATTTCAGTGCCCTTGTGGTCATATGAATAAAATTTAGGCACTTGGCAATTTGCCTATTCTTATGACCAACCATAGGGATTGTAGTTGCTCCACTGCCTGTCTCTCCCTCCTGCCCACCTGGGTCCTTTTTGCCTGCCTTCCACCCTGCTGTGTCCCCATAGGCCTTGGGCCTGCTTCCTGCCCCTCTGGGACCCACACCCTTGGACCTCCTCCCTCCCCATCATGCCTCGCTTCATTATCCTTTTCCAAAATCATCTTTCCCAAGGAGAGCTGGCCAATCTGCTGTGTAGCCTTTTAGAAAGAGAAGTAGCCAAATCACCATATGGCCTTCCCATAAAGAAGCCACATGGTGCCACCCCAGAAGTTGGTGCAATTTTGGAAGCAGCCACTACAGGAAGGCAAGCTCTGCAGCTCTGAAGATCTGTTGAGCTCTGAGTCTGTTAAAAATGAAACTAACTTGCTTGCTTGTCTGCTGAAGTTGAGTTGCTGTTCTGCTCTGAACTTGTAACATGTTTGAATTTGCTCCATGTTGGAGAAATCTACAACTGGTATTGTAAAAATTTACTTACTATGTTTATAAAGACGTTATATGAAGTATCAGCCATCTGTGTTTATTTTTCTGGTGCTAAATTTATGCTGCAAAACTCTGAACACAAATACCATCTTTTAAATCTCTTTTCTAAGTGGATTATTCATATTAACATCAGTTATGTGGCAGGTAAGGCATCCTGGAGCCTGGAGGTTGACACTGTTCTGTGAGTTTGGGCTGGACTTACTGCCTTCTCTATTGCCCTCTGGAATTGTAATATGACTCTCACCCTGAAGATATTCCATAAAGCATTGAAAACTTGGCTATTTTCCCAAGCCTTAAGACAGGGTGGTAGGTGAGTTCCTGTAAGTTTTTATCTGGCATATTTTGGCTCTGTTTTATATCTTCTTTCTTGAGGCATATCTTATTGTTCTTACATATTCAAAAATGTGAAATCCCATCTGCCAATTGTTTAACTGGTATGGGCCTTCATATGCAGCAAATTCTTCCCAAGAATCTACAATATCACAGTGTATCAGCACAGTACATGTATGGATCTAAGCAGTGTCACCTTTTGCAATTGACTGATGGAAATTTTGTCAATGCCCAGGTTTTCTAAGTGCCATACAGGATTTTTTGGCATGGTATCCAGTGTGCTGATAACCACAGGGACCACCAAGGCCAATTTATGCTATAATCTTTCAACTATTGATTTTCAGATCTTGAGTTCTTTTATTGTTATTATTCCACCTTTCTAGAAGAGTCTGGTATATCTGCCTGATCCATCCAAATAAATAAAATATTGGGACAATGCTACATTCCTAATTTGGGAAGTTTCCTGCCAGGTGAAAATTATTTGCCTACCAGGTATCAGGTGAAATGCTGTATATTGTCAAGACAACAACCTTAAACATGCATAGTATTTGGATTTCTAGTCCTGCTGGATGCTTTGTGGGGCAAGCTTACAGTTTGCTATTGGTAACTGTTCTTAAATGAATTTACTTTCCAGAGTGACTCTTCAAGTGACAGCGAGAGTGAAGATAATTTTCTGATGCTTCCTCCACGAGACCACCTAGGCTTAGCCATTTTCTCAATGCTCTGCTGTTTTTGGCCCCTGGGAATTGCTGCCTTCTGTTTTTCTCAAGGGGTAAGAATTCACATCTATTAATATATGCTTGTATGTGAACTAGTCTTGGCTTATTAAATGCCTTTATATACTACTTTATCTACTACTCAGTATACAACAACAATTTCATAGTAGTAAATATAATCTAAAATTACTTAGGATTTTCCTGAGATGCAAAATGTTCTCTGTATAGATTTTTTTCTTTTAAAAAAAACATAGCTAGAGTCAATGAGCTACTTATGCTGGTGAACAATATATACATGAAATAATTACTCTAGTGTTACTTCTGTCTTCTATCCTCTCATCCAAATTATTGATGAAGCTGTTGAAGAGTACTGGGTCTAAATCAGAGCCTTGGAGCCACTACATACTTCCCTCCACGTAGATGCAGTTCCATTGAGGACTACACGTTGAGTGCAGTTTGTCAGCCAGTTATGAATCCATCTAGTGGTGATGCTGTCTAACCGACATTTTTCTATTTTATCAAGTAGTAGGTTATGGTCTACTTTACATTCAGTCAGGACCACTCCTTCTTTCCATCAATGGGGCCTCTAAATGAGAAACCTCCTGGAGAAGGAAAGAACCTTTTATCTATAAGAAGCAGAGTCTGGATCCAACTCACATACAGAAACATCCAGAGACATACAAAATGTGTCAGAGAGGAACAATAAAAGAGTCTACTGGTAAAACCTTTTAACACTGCAACCCAAATGTTACAGGAAAGAGAGAATCAGCAGTGAACAAATGTGCATTGTACCTGTTTCCTCAGAGCTAATGATAGCCAAAGTAAGACATAAGTCAGTAGTCTTCCTTTGTCTGGAGCCTAGCTCTACCCATCAATGCAACACAGTCTTGCTCACTCTGCATGATCCAGCACTGAGGCCCATATACCTTTCACCCAAAATGCCAAATGTAATTTACATTGAGCTATTAGCAAAAGGAGATATACGACACAAAATTAAGTTAGCAGCCATTTAAATCACAAAGAAGATAGACTTTATGGTCTCCACATCCAGCCCAAAATTGGCTTTACAGGTTCTGGTAGGGAAATAATGCCTTGTTTCTTATCCCAGCGGATAAGGTGGAAAATTTATCCCAGGTGGAAAATTTACTAGATATAGACATGGATTCTGCCAATTGCACCGACACTTGTACTGCACCTAGGACTGTCACTCACATTTGGTCATTTGCATTTCAACTATTGCAGTATGTCGCACATGCAACTATTTTTGAAAGCCACTTGAAGGCTGCTGGTGGTCCAGAATGCAGTGAAATGGACGGTTATGGGTATGCCACAGTATTTCGACCTAACACCTCTGCTTCATGAACTGCTCTGTTACTAGAAGGCTTCCAGATGTAATTCAAGGTGCTTGTTTCCACCTATAAAACATTTCATAATATAAAGCCTAATGGTTATACGAAGGACTGTCTTCAGTAGTTTCTGCCCATCTTCATATTATCAGGCAATAGTGGTAAACCTTGGGTCCCATCAATTTAAAATATTATCTGATAGACTACAGAAAGTGGACTTTCTTGATTGCAGTATGTGCCCTCTAAAATGATGCCCTCCCTGAGATTTGAATTGTACTCGCCCCCACCCAGCCCTATTCAAAATGAGACCTTAAAAGCTGGTTCTTCTCCAAGGCCTTGGACTAGGAGCACAGGGTTGGCATTATTTTTTCTGGTTGCTTGGTTTTGCCTTATTCTGCTATAATTATTGCATGTTGTACAGACAAATTGGATTAGGCCTGCACATTTAAAGAATGTGCTGCTAGAACTATCATGAAGAAACTGGCCAGGTTATGCTTCTTATATGAACATATAATGTATAAATATTTTGGTGACATTGGATCAATTTATTTCAAAAGAAATATATGTAGAAGCAATAACATACCTTTAGTGAAGGAATAAATAATTGTTGGACCAGGGAGGAATTGAACATTCCATATTATTTATCAATGCAGCCAGCAAACAGCTTTCAGCACTCCCAGAAATCATAGCCAGACTTTAATCTTTAATCCTTGGGCAGGATGTGTGATATTGATTGACAGATAGATTTCAAAATGTTTATTTATCTTGCAATTGATTTATAATTTATATATTAAAAAATGAAATGAGTGGAAAGAGAAAATCTTCACAGGAATCCTGTGAGCTTAGTTATATTGATTGACTCAAGCTAATCCAATAAAGTTTATCACTGAGTGATGATTTGAACCTGGTTTCTCTGGTCTACACCAGAATCATAATTTCACATTAGTTTTCAATCTAAGACTATAATAGAATTCAATTGCTTTATTCATCTAATCCAGACACAGACAGAACTAATTTTCAGTCGGCAAGACAGATTCCTTTGCTGAAAAACAGCTGATATTGTTAACTATAACAAATTACAGTGAATAATATACAATATAGTAACCTAAGTATTTCTTTGTTTGTTTCCAGACAACTAAGGCCATCTCCAAGGGGGACTTTCACCAGGCAAGCTCAGCTTCTCGACGAGCACTCTTCCTCGCTGCACTTTCAATTACCATAGGCACAGGAGTATATGTTGGAGTGATTGTAACACTGATTGCTTACCTATCTAAAGGTGGGCATGTATAATAAAGACTGTTCCATAAAATGCCCATCATTCTTCCCCAATGGATAAGCCTCCTGGATTAAGTGCTTTAAATGCCATAAAGGACAACATGCTTACAAAGACTGGAAAGGAGCTTTTTTCCCCTCACACATTCAAATGAATTGTATAGACTTTTTTTTTTTAATGAACAGTGACCTACTTTACATATGTATAAGTAATATTATTATATATATGCTGTTCAGCTTCTTCGGTATTATCCCACTCATTAGTAGTTGTACTTTAAAGTCTGTATTGTAGCAACGTTTCGGAAATCTCATCTGCCATCAAACTACAATGATGTAGTTGTGCTACAATCAAATGACGTGGAAATACCCGAAGGAAGTGAACCGCGATAATGTAAAGTACCCGTAAAACTTAAAAAAAACAAATAAAATTAAGCTGAAATACAGACCGAACAACAGCATGTTGAACCCGAAAAACTTAAGAAAAAACAAATATGTATAATATTTGTTTTTCTGAGTTTATATATATGTGTGTGTGTTGTTTGTGTGTGTGTTAAATTCAGCTTTTTGGTATTGTCCCACATCATATAGTGTTCTTTAAAAGTTGTTAGCAACGTTTTGCAGAATCTCATTGGCCATTCATCAGGCTTCTGTATTGTGTTCTCTGTAGTCAGGCTTTCACAGCTGCTTCTATTTCCCTAAATTTGGTGCAAGCCTACTCTGTGTTAGAATTTTTTTTCTTCATCCTGATTTGGTTGGGAGTCTTAGTCTGTATTTATTGTCTTGGAGTTTGCTGTGTTCTTACTCTGTTCGTATTGTTTCTAATATCTCTCTGTCTGTTTGGTAGTGTTTTTCTTGTCTTGCTTGACTGGGCAACAATTGTTGTTTCTGTATTGAAGCTTTAGTGAGCTTGGCTTTTGAGTAAAACAATGTATTAATCTTTATTAGAAGGCTAGGTTTCATTAGGGTGCCTGGTTTGGGTGTTTGTGCTGGTGTATCTGGAGAGGGGGTGTCTGTTTGTGCCCAGGTGTTTGCTTGAGCTATGTTGGTGCTGTGCGTGGTATGAGAAGCTGGTAAGTAAAGAGTAGAAGAATACATGTGACCTCAAATTCCTACGCAAACTGCAGAGACAACAATTGCAACAACCACCGGCTTCAAGATTAAACATTTCATCACAGCACAGCAGCTACCAATGTATCCGTGAAAAGAACTTGAAATGGCTTCGTACTCATAACGAGCTCCACCAGAAAGAATTTTCCAACTCAACCAGTTAAACAAAGACCTCCTAAACCTACACTGAATGACAACAAAATTCACCCTCTACTTTGGAAAAATAAAACCAAAGCTACAACTTGGAAACTGAAAACTGAAAAACCAATTAGAAAATGACAAACTCACTGAAAAATACAAGATATTAAAAACATGACAAGGAACAGAGCTCCCATGACTCACAAAACGACCTCAAACAAATTAGTATATCAACGTTATCAACAAGAGAACTCACCAAACAGAAACAATGTCCCAACCAAAGGATTCCAATGATGCTATAAGCACCAAAAATCTCCACAACATCATCATCATTCGGAGTAGGAATGCAGCCTAAACTAAATTTAAATACAGATGAAACTATAGATAAGACATCAAGTTCACTAACATCCTATGTCAAGCAAATCAACCCAAAAGCAATTGCACAAAGGAACTAAAAGCCCTGCAACCCTAAAGAACGAAAAGCAACGTATAACATTCTTCCAGTAGATAAAAAGTATACCACAGTACGTAATGGCAATAAAAAAGACTATGAACAAAATGACAGAACCTATCTCCAAGACTCCACATACAAACCCAATAAACACGAACCAAACCAATTAATCTGGAAATAAATAACCAGGAAGAATCATACAACCAAGCAAACATGAGCAAAGAGCTTCCACAGCAAGATCATCCCAAAGAGAAAAAATCTATCCAGATGCCCCAACTACTATATGGTCTCCCCAAAATGAACACAAAAGAAGGCATACTTTCAGACCATAGTCACGCTCAGATGGAGCACCACTACGAAAACCTAGCCAAATACTTAGCAAGAGCTACGAGCTCCATGCTGAAGCAGCAGGCTGCACATGTACAAAACTCATACACTTCTTCGGAAATGATCAAATTCTATATCCATGGAACAAAAAATCTGCTTGTAATTCAAACGTACTGTTTCACTATTCACTCAACCCCAATAAAGAAACCCTTGGAAATCATCAAAAATAAAATAACCAACACCCAAACACCTCATGGAAAAACTAGCAGAACATGCTTAACCAACACATATTTCATATACAAAGGACAAGATACAAGCAAATTGAAGGAGCCCCCTATGGAGCACCACTGTCACCCGTAAATTGCAAAACCTGTTCCAATGAAAATTCGAATCCAACCATCCGACCACAAACCCAAACTATGGTCTAAGATAACATCAAATGACACATTTGTTATTTTGGCCCCATGAAAAAGAAAGCCTAAACAATTCTACACACACCAAAAACAGCACCCATCCCAAGAATCAAATTCACTATGGAAAACAGACCAATTCCTAGATTACTACAAAAAAAATCTGACAGAAAAAAACAATGCCACACTAGACACCACCATATACGAAGAAAACACACACCAACCACACTATCCAAACACCCAATCCCAACCACCACCAGCCAACAGATAAACTCTGGCCAAAGCACTAATTGCCCAGGGACCAATGCTTGGCAAACAAGACACACATAAAAGAACTGAAAACTATGCATGAAAATACTGACGAGCCAATGGCTTTCCACAAAAAAAAACATCATAGCCTGATCCACAAAAACACAACTGAGGACATAATGGGAGACCTCGAAGATGAACAGACCTATTGGAACACTGTCCTGCCCTACATAAGATGGTACTACAACAAATCAGTGAAGATCGACACAGCATCACATCCAAGATGCTTCAAAACAGACAGAAAATATAGCAGCTATCATAAGAAACCCCAAAAGATAAATTACCTGGAAAACCAAGATTATATGAATCCCAAGGGCATCATCCCTGCCACATACACAGGAATAAATACCCGCCTGGAGAAACAACAAAAATGCAGTAAAAAAACTGGAGACACACTTCCTCCACTATGTCTTAATACATGAAAACCACGGTCTCATAGCATCAACTTCAATGGCACAAAAAAACCCTACCAACTATAAGAAACCCAGCTTACAGATTATTAGAGAAGCCAATAGAGATTGAAAAGAGCTAAAGCGATGAATAGAAAAATGACGTCCACCCACAGACTGTCATTATCTGAAGACCTGCACTCACAAACCAAAGAACAAATCTCCAACCACAAGCAAGCAAACACACTGGCACAAAAACAGAACCTCCCCCGTTAATACCTCAGGTCAAACACACCCCAACAGGCAACCAAGATGAAACGAGCTTCCTAATAAATTATAGCCATCCGGTTACTCAAAGCCAAGCCGCAACAAAAGCTCCAATACAGGAAACAATGTTGCCAGTCAATCAGACAACAAAAACACTACAAAACAACAAAGATATTATAACACAATCAACAGAAACAAGCAAAACTCCAAGACCGACAAAACAGACCAAGACTCCCAACCCAATCAGGATGAGAAAAAAAAACTTCTAACACAGCAGTAGCTTGCACCAAATTAAGAATAGAAGCAGCGTGAAGCCCTGACTCACAAAACACAAACAAAGCCTGATGATGGCAGATGAGATTCTGCCGAAAATCACTAAACTTTAAAAAGCACAACTATAATGATGTGGGAAAATACCCGAACAAAGCTGAATACCATACACACACACACACACACACACACACACATATGGAACCTCTGTGCAAAAATGAGCGCATGCTTGGACAGCCTGGATTTTGAGACTGCCAAGAACAAAAGAGGGGAAATGAGATTTTTTTAAAAAAAAGTCTGCAGCGTGTTCTCAGACTAATTTTGTTGTGAGCTAAATCTGCCATTTGTAAGGTTCAATTTCCTATTGGAACTAAGTCCTGGTCTTGTTCAGAGCACATGGTAAAGAGAAGAAAATGGGGGGATGCTCATTGAAAAATGGGATATTGGGGGTATGCGGTGATATTTGTCAAGATGTTTCTATTTTCAGCCAGAGATTCTACCTACAAGATCAATTCATCTATGAATATCTATCACACAAAGCCAGCTTTCCCAAAGCTCTCTTTCAGAGCCATTCTCATACAGCTTGCCTCTCCAACTAGAGTTCTCTTCTATGTCAGATTTTCCCTATAGTATCATCTCATTCATCTTTGAAGAATCATATTCAGCTGTCACTTCAGTTATAAGATAGCATCTGCTTTAAAGAAGACACACAAAAAAATAATAATTCTAATTGGGAAAATCCTCTGGGCCTTCTAATTTTTAATTATATTTTAGGATGCATATTACAGTATCAAATAGAATTATTTCAGATTTTAATATGACATGAATAATCCATTGAGATAATATAGCATGATTACTTTTTATCATATGTAAAAATTATATTCTGTTTGACACCATCTGGAATCAAATTCTTATACAGGTAGTTCTTGCTTAACTACAATAATTGGGACCAGCAACTCCATCACTAAGCAATACAATTGTTAAGTACAATGTCACTTTACCATGCTGGCATTTATGGCAGTTCTGGCTGCTGTTATTAAGTGACTCCTGGGTGATCATCAGAATGACTCCTGAGGATGATATCACATGATAACCATTTGTGACTTACTTGCCGGCTTCTTTGCTTATCGAATGCTGGCACTAAATGTCACAAATAGTTACATGAACAGAGGAAACGGTGACCATTATAATTGAAAACCAGCCACCAAGCATCCAAATCATGATCATGTGATTGCTGAGACATTATGACAGTTGCAGCTACAAGGATCCAGTCAAAAGTCTCCTTGTTTTCAGCACTATTATAACTTTAAACAGTTGCTAAACAAGTAGTTGTTAAATAAGAAAACACCCATATTAAAATTTCCTACAGGTCAGAACAATTATTGGGATTAGTCCAGTTAAAAATGGTTCTAAAACCATCAGTTACATTTCTACATAAAATTGCAACCTTGTAGTGTTTAATGTTGTACAGACACCTACATAATTAAATTGCATACAGATTTTTGCTATTTCAGTTTTTCTAAGTCCAAATATTTATTTCTTTGGCTATTTCAGACACTAAACCTAAATCAGATCAAATATGGGTAATGTTGCAGTGATCTCTTCACACCTAAGAACTCAGCGCAATCATCAAGTTTTGTTATGTCTCAATTTTGAGATTTTTCGGGTTCCATTAGGTCCACAATATGGTATGCATGCACACATGCAATAGTGAGATAATTCACTGTTGGAAGGCTCGGTGCATTGCATCCAGTTAAATATAATTTCATTTTTACTGTGACTTAAATCTCCATTCTGAATCTCATTGGCCTTAGTCTTGGATTGAAAGAAAAGGATGCCATGGAAATAATTTGAAAGCTGATTGGGGGGAAAAACTTGCCTACTCATCTCTAGCAATGCTCCAGTAATACACAGTGCCATAGAAGGTGCTAGCATTGCTAGATTAAAACCTATTCCCATACAACTCATGATGTTTCTGTAGCCTCACGGTAAGAAGTTGAATATGTTAATAGTTAAATCATAGTCATTTATAGTAGGCAGAATGACTTTCTCTAAATCAGTTTGCTCTACACGTAAAAGTCCACCTATGCTTGAATCTTCGGACCTCTTGAAAATGTTACAGGCATTTTCTATTCATGCAATCACTGGATCGTAAAAGATGTATATAGTGCATTTTTTTAAAAAAAGAATGTGTTTTCTTTTTTATTATGGATAATTCAGCCATTAAATGTTTTAATGTGCTTAGAAGCTACCCCAATTTCTTAAGAGAGGGATAGTATAACAATTGTAATATAAAAGTAAGTAAATAATCTTCTATCATCAAAGCAGATAGTAAAAAACAAACTGGATTCTGAACTGAAAAACAATGTGCAACAATAATATGTTCCTTTAAGGGATAATAATCAACTCAAGCTATATATTTTCCCCAATTTATGTTGTTTCAGAGTGAAATACACTTCCAAATATGTCCATAAATCTCAAGTGTTTAATTTTACTTATCTTTCTGAAACCAAGAATTTCATTTTCCTTGGAGCAGAAAATTTAATTCTGACTTTCACTGCTTGAGGGTGGTATTAGTTACTGAAGTATAGAAGAAAATTGTTGGCTTAAATTTGGGAAGATCAGATGTACAGTATATGAAATGTGCAAAATCACTAAGAAAATAGTTGTTTTTATTTCAGGGATATATGTTTGATTATGCTTTCTCCCAAAACTTACATGGTGCATGTATTTTGTTTTCTAACTCGCTCAAAAGTTGATTATTAAGAACACTTAAGTTTTTCTTCTGCATCTAATGAGTCTTTTAGACAATTCAGGGAAATGAACAAACTAATAAATCAACTCTGAGTGCTAAGGACTGCCACAGAATAATTTTGAATAGTAGTTCTTTCCATTGATATGAAATTTGGAAGTTCTGGAATCAGCTAGAGAATAATTTAATGATGTCCTAAAGATAAAGGACACTAGACATTGCTAGGTCAGGAGAAAGATGTTCAGGGAGATGAAGAAATAAAAATTGGGAATAGTCAAGAACAAAAGTGAATGGGAAGAAAAGAGAACTGGAAATAAAGTAGTAGCCATAACAGTAGTAATTGTTGAAACTTGTGAGGAAATGTTGTAATGGCTAGCATAAGATGATCCTTCAATTATCTTTAGTCTACAATAGGCTTGTCCAACCTGGTGTCCTTTAATTTAAATGACAATTTGGGGGATTGTTATCCAATATATCTGAGGGCCAAGTTGGAGAAGGCTGGTTTATAAATATGGCCTATGGGTTCATTCTTTCACAGTAAAATACTCTGAATTAAGCCATGAATTGAAATATTGTTTACAAATTTTCTAATTATATTTTTTGTATAGTTACAAAAACTTGGAACATTGCCTTTCATTCTGCTGCCCTCTATGTCCGTCTTCAAGTTTCACTTTGAAGCCTTTCATACATCTAACTCTTTTTCCCCAGTTTCTCTCACTTGTATCTGGAGGTACAGACTGGAATTTTTTTGTCATGGATCCTTCTGCATGCTGCAGTTTTTCTGTAAAAGGCTCCGCATGTTCTGTATAGTTGAGATATATGTTTTATTACCAAGTGGCATGTTAATGTCTAACATTTCTATTGTACTTGAGCCATAATGGAAAGAAGCACATAAGAAAAGTAATTTGTTCAAAAGGACCCTCTGAAGTGGCCCATTTTGTTTTTTATAATTCAAGTTTATTTGTTTAGCATATGGCGATAGTACATTAGCCAGGACAGTACAGTGTTAATACAATACAAAGCAATTGTTTGGCTACCTAAGTTTGCTAGTCCATTTGGTTCACACTCACATGCTATCCAGAGTGCATCACACAGGGTAAATTAGCTCCACACTCAAAATGGCTAACAGCATTCATCCGGGGCCTTTTCCCTCCACCTATGTCACCTCACATTTGAGCTTGCATTCGGGCAGGTCCAGTGCCAGTTGGATTTGTACTTCCACAAAAAGCACCAGTATTTTTCTGTGACCAAAGTGGTACCTATTTATCTACTTGCATGTAGTATGCTTTCAAACTGCTGAAGTGGAGGCAAGTGATGGGAACTTACCCCATCATGCAGTATTAGGTTTCAAACCACTGGAACACAGACTTTCTCAAGAATCTTTAAGCTACTGAGCCACTGTGCCTGTTTTATTCAACTTAATAAAAAAGCAGAAAATATTTTTTTTTAAATTAAATCTTTGGACGCTGATATAGAAAAGAGCACAGGGTCCAAATGAATCTGCTCATTGGTACAAAACTAACCACAACATTTCTAGACTGTTGTTTCCAGATCTTCTAATGGTTTTCGCCTTCCAACATATCTGTCTTTCCATGTCGCCAGACCCCACGTAAACTGCACTTTTCCTCTTCCATCTTGCTTTGTTTAATATCTGACAGCATTTGAAATACATAGCAAAGTAAAGTAAACCCTATATTTTCAAGACGGTCCCATCCACACAGCCTCCTTCATTCCACTCCAAGACAATCCACTTTCAAGTTATTGAGCATATATCCATTGTAATTCCATTTGGTACCAGACATGGTCCTGAGGCAAGCTGAAGCCAGATCAAGGTGATCGAGTAGGAAAGTGTTTTTCCCATTGAAAAACAAGAAAAAAATGTCCCTGGTGAATGTTCTGTGTCATCTGAAGAAAGGTTCTTCAGAAGTTTGATATTTTGCAGGCCTTCGGGCAGCCTGTTGCAGGTATTGCCTCTCCCATTCAGTCAGAGACCTCTGGTCATTTTTTTAAACCAAAAGTGACTTTTTAAGGTCGTACCTATAGTCAAAATTAAAGGACCAGATTTCCCTTTAGCTAAGATTTGTGTGACTGGTATGGGACTTTTAAGAATGTGGTTTGTCCACCTAAGATTGGAAGAAAAGCTGAAAACCTCCTGCAATTGTTCCTCCCAAGCAGGCTGAGCTTGCTTCCCTGGCTAACTGGCTAGTTCTTTCGACAGTCCAGCAACATGCTTTTGGTAATACTGGTTGTTCAAAGATAGGAGCAGCAGATATCTAGGATCAAGTGCACACATGACTCTCTCCAAACCAGCAATGAGTATTTATAGTGGCTATAGTACATAAGGCAATGGGAGAGCTATTTAGCTAATTACTATCCAGAAAGTAATCCTGATTACTTTCTGTGCAAACAGTAACTTTCCCAGCCTCATTGCAGAAGTGTGGCAAAAGGACTTGAGGGTGAGGGGTGGGGGGCAGGCAGGAAAGGACAATTTCCTCCCATTAGAAATAGATACAAATTCTATCAGTGTTTGTAAACCTTTAGTCTGTGGGGAAGAAGAGAAATGCCTAACCATTTTTTTAACATATTGGTATAGTGCTGACTTTGGATGCTCTAGCCTAGTGACATGACAGCCTCTCACACTGATCACAGATCCACCTTACATTCCTCATGATGTATAAAGTGGCCAACTTGAACATATGATGGTCAGAGATGTGACCCTACCCTACCCTACATCCAGTATGCCCTATTTACATCTGAAAAGTACTACAGTACTGTCTTTTTGCAAAGAATTAAAGTCCAATCACTTTTGCTTCCTTGTAAGGCTAATGTTCTGGTACAACCATACTTTGTAAGCCTAGATTTTACTGTGGTGATGTTTAAAATATCCCGAATGAATCCTCTTGAAGATAAATTGATTTAATGAAACATGACTTCTGTTTTGTATAAACAGAACAATATCATTTAAGAAACTGTTGTTGGTGCATTAATAGCTTTGGTTATTTCTTGCAATATCTTTGCTTGTCAGTTCCATATAATTCTATCTCCCTCATTAATCAATCTAAAAATTATGCAGTTTATAAAAAAAACATGTTGTGACAATGCTTGATAAATCATTGAATGAATGCCTCTACAAAATTGAATTTGGCAGTCCAAAAGCATATTAACAAATAGTCTTGCTCTCTTTTCATTTGCATATTTCACAAACTGCATAAGCAGCATAGATTATATTTCCCAAGACATTAATATTGATTCACAATGCCAATCCAGAAATGCAGCTCTTCAGTTTTAGATCATTTCTGATCGCCCCACTCAAGTAACCAACACTTCATACTTGCTTTTATGTTAGCATTAGCATGCTAATCTTTGTTACAAATAAATTTGAAACCTTTATCATTCCTCTGTTTATTTCCTGGGAATCTCTTCAATATTACAGTTGAGTAGCTTACAATTAACCATTTAACACTTCGGATTCAAAAGGTCAATAAAAACTACATAAAATGATTAAGAGTGGGAAATGACAGTTGGGTAGGATAACGGGGAGGAGGGGGGGAACACACAAATGTTTCCTAGTTTAAAGATTCAGTGGATGGTTTCTGGCAGACAAGCCTTAGGGCTGAAAATGAACCTGTCTGCCAAAAAAATATATTTACCTGTACAATTGTCCTGCATTTTCCACTGAATTCAATGTAGAAATGAGCATTTTTTCAGGCAGAAGTCCACATTATTTGATAACAACCAGCTGGATGTGTATTTCAGGATGACAATCAAGTTTGGATAGAGCCAAAGTTAAAATTATTGGAATCTACACCATGGCACATAACATTGGACAGAGGCATATTTTGCCACAGGTTTCCTACTGTAGTTTAAATATTGTACAGGGCTTTCTGAGGATAGACTACATGAAAAGAAAAAGTACTCTTAGACCTTTTGGCTGATGGCTCAAGACCACAAAGTACTACGTGTCTATTAAAATGAATTAAATTACATTTTTCTTCACAAACTGTTTAATTTTGCTCCAAGGAAAGAAACTTAACTCTGAAAACCACTGACAGTTTCGGAAATTGTTTTCCATTAATAAGTTGAATTTCTGTTAATCCCAGAAGGAGAGAACAGTGTAAAAGTATTCCCTTGGGGGTGTTGCAAAAATGAGGATATTAGTTAGAAACAGTCTGGAGGGGAAAGTATGGAAATTGAAATCCATGGTATCAGCATGGAGGCTGCCTTGGAATAACTTATTATAGATTCTTCAATGTGTTCTTCATCCCCTGGAGCAAAGGAAAGCATGAAAAAGAATAATCAGGTGAAGTGACAACTGTAGGAGTTTATTCAGACTCTTTTAAAACAGAACTCCAGCCTCAAAAAACATTGTTTTTTAACATGAAGCCTTCCTGGCCCATTATAATAAAATCTGCAGGACTTTGTTCAATAAATAATCTTAATAAAATATACCAAATAATAAACATATATACATATATGCATAAACATACATACATACATACATACATACATACATACATACATATATAAATATAAATATAAAAACATATATCCATTCACATTATTTCAGCAATTCTTCCAATTATTCTGCAGTAATATTGTTCCAAGAAACTGGCTTTCCACATTGCCAAGTTAAGGTATTTTCAAGCTACCCTTTTCAGAAAATTATACTGTTACATAACATTTGCTGTACCCATACTGCCAATCAGTAATCCTGCCTTTAAAATATTTTGGCTTGCTACTGGATGATGATGTCCTGATTCAGGATATGCAGGAATATTAAGTGATCAAACTATCTAGCTTTTCTGCCCCCTTTCTTGACAGTAACTGGTTGGAAACTATCCCTTAATTACAATTCTGATGATCTGTCATCAGTCAAGGCTAGCTAAGGAGAGGAATATGCCCAATAAAATAGGAGAGGTTCTACTACTTTACTAATGGAACTGTGTCCAAAGATTATAAGGGTATAAGGAAAAAACCAGTCTCATTGCTCCAAAATTGACCCCTTGTAGAACATTGTCCAAGCACCAGCAGGTTGTGGGAAAGAGAGAGAGAAGGTTTGAGCCAAAAATAGTTAACAGTCATCTGGTGGATTTCACTTCCAGAAATTAACCAAATGGTGAGTAAAGCATATGAGATTGCGTTTATGGAAAAATTGTCATAGTTCCCTCACTGCTTATAAAGGAAAATTGAAACAGCTCAGGAAAACAGGTGTGTCATTATGAGTTGAGAATAAGATGAAGGCAAAGTCATGAGTTTACGAGGAAACAATGATTGTGTGAGTGAGTTAGTTTCTTGGATGTGCTGACTGGGAAGCTTATCGGTGTTGTTGTGGGCCAGTTTTTCAACTACTATTGGTGTGTTTTATAATTCTGTTGCTCATTTATTCTGTTTTTAATTGTTATTCACTCCGAGTTGTGTATCTAAGAAGGGCAGCCTAATAAATTCCATGTTTGGTCATATAATGCAAAACAGAAGTGGGGAAAGGCTCCCAGGGGCACAGATGCTAAATCAAGATTGGCATAAGATCTATCTGAAGATTTCAGTCATAAGGTCAAGAATAAAATGAGAGACCTGATAACTAGAACCAGTGGTGGGATTCAATTTTTTTTTACTACCGGTTCTGTGGGCGTGGCTTGGTAAGCATAGCAGGGGAAGGATACTGTAAAATCTCCAGTCAGAGGTGGTATTTGCTGGTTCTCTGAAGTACTCAAAATTTCCGCTACTGGTTCTCCAGAACTGGTCAGAACCTGCTGAACACCACCTCTGACTAGAACCGCATCTCGTCCAATTTCCTGTTTGTCAAACTACCAGCTCCCATGGTCATGTCTGTCCAATGTCTACAACTCATAATCTTATAGCTGAAGTAAATGAGGTAGGAGGCAGGACTTCCAAGATTAGAAATCATTATGAAAACTTATCTTGGCCCCCCAGAACCACCAAGTACCCTGCCCACTCATTCTGAAAAGCAGAAAGAAAAAAAAGTAAGTTTGAACTCTTCTTTGCTCTGCAGCAAGTAATTGATTATTATGTTAAGGCTTTATTCCTGTCTGCAAATAGGTGCTTCATAGTGCGCAGGAAGACAGAATTTGTTTTTGACACCTTAAATAAAAGTGCCAGTTCTCAGAATCAAGCAGCAGCAGTGATCTGATCCCAGGAAAGGTTGTGGGGACCTTGAGAAGTTACAGACTTCTTGGAGTCCGGTTTTGAGTTTCTTTGGCGACAGACCAAAACCTTGTCTCTCTGAGGCTTCGATCCGTGCTCACCACTGGAGAGCCCTGAGCCGGGTGGTTTCGGGGCTAAGCCACCCCGTAGAGGTGGTGAAGAAGGGGGAGACTGCCTGCAGGGTTGAGGAGAGCCACATCTCTCTTCCCCAGCTGGC
>BHFT01063841.1:0-10267 GCA_004320025.1 Laticauda laticaudata
ATAGTCAAATGATTGATGAATAATAATACTAGGATATTCAATTTTTGATTGATAATATGAGTTATTATGTAATGTAATTGTAACTAAAATGAAATCGAAGCACAAAAAATCTGCAAACCAACCAACACACTGCTTGTATATTTATGAAAGAAAGTTGGATGTTTTTATGTTTTGTTTGTTTTTTGTTTGTTTTTAAAAATCAATAAAGCTTAACAAAAAAAAAGAATATATGTGTAAAGAAAAATGTGATTTAGTTTTAAGTATCAAGTCACTTTTGACAAAGCTACTTTTGTGTTAGAAGCCCAGATCTGAACTGAATGAAGCCTGCTTTGATGATATTAGTTTGTAAATTACACAGTGCATGAATATCACCTGCAGTTCAAATTGAAATATTATAGATTTAATTGAGTACTCTGCACATGATGAAAAGAATCAATTCTTTGCTGAGAAAAACATATTATATATACCCTATCATATCTGAGATATATTTAAAGTATCTTTGATAATTTTAACTTCACAGTTTCAATTCACTTTTTGAAAAAATAAGTACTTTATCTTTTCTAAATATACTGAGGCTCTAGTTCTATTAATATTTTGGTAGTATTAGTATAAGTCCCCAAGAACTTACTAAAGTTTTACTTCTGTATAATCAAGAAATGGATTGTATTATGAATGCTGTGTTTTTATACTATTCTGATATTGCAGATTTCTTGTATTACTCTAAAAAGATGGACACAGTCCAAGTTTGTGATTTAAAAAATTACTAAGCTATGGATTTCAATGGCACGAAAGCTTATCTCGTATGATGAGAATGTTTGGAAATGTGTTGATTGTAAGAGGAAAGGTCCTTCAAGATTGTTATATCCCATTAACATATGTAGATAATTTTTTTTAATTAAGAAAAAAAAGTTTTTAAAATATTATTTTAATATTAGCATAGCTTGGTGAAAAATTGTTATATCTTAGCATAGCTTTGTGAAAAACTGTTACATAGTATTGGTGCAACAATTATAGCAAATATTGTTTGTGTATATTCTGGGTTCCTAAAAAATTAATTTTTTGATTTTGAGGCAGCTTATACCTTTATAACAGAAGTATCAAACTCAAGGCCTGAGGACTGGATCTGGCAGTCCTGGTCTACCCACTGTGAAGAGAAAAGATCGGACCAACCTGGCTTCGGACCAGTCTAACTAGTAAGAAGAGAAAAGATTAGGCCAGGATGGCTTTGACCAAGTCTACCCAATGTGAAGAGAAAAGATAAAGCCAGCGTGGCTTTGGCCCAGTCTACACAATGCGAAGAGGAAAGATTGGGCCAGCCTGACTTTGGCCCGGTCTACCTAACACAAAGAGGAGACATGCCAGCAGTTTGGGGAGTGGCATCAAGTTGGCCATGCCCATCCAGTCAGCCATGCCCATCCAGGGACATGCCTGGCCAGTCTTCCAAGGTCAACTACAGCCTTGATGCAGCCCTCAATGAAATTGAGTTTGATACCCCTGCGTCATCACAAAATGCGTCATCACAAAATCTCCAGAACTGTAAAGTCTACAAACTTGAAATTTGGCAGGTATGTTCCTCTTGGCTTCTAGGTACTCATCAAGGCCCGGTCCCACTGGCCGATGGACAAAAAACGTATGCATAAAGGACACAGTGGATGAGCAAAATTTCGGGGGTGGCTCCATCCGTTTTCATCAGCTCCAAAAATTGGTGAAAATTTGCATGAACAGAACGGAAAAGAACAGACGTGGGTAGTATGTAGCGGGGATGTTAAATGGATGTTCATCGGAAGCCTAGCAGATCCGATCAATTATGAATGAACACGTGTGTGGTACCGAATGGGTATCTCACGTACGCATTAATTGGATATCAATCAATCATCCTGCTTGGTCTTACGGATACTCTTGCTTATTTCATAACCAGTCTTGGCCCACAAGTTTCTCATTGGCATTCAAATCTCGGAGCTCTGAGCACTGGGCACACATTCCAGGATTTCAAGCAGCCCTGATTTTCATACCAGTGGTTGGATGGACTTGGCTCGAATGATAACAAGGAGCATTGCCATTACTGGAGAGTAAAAGTCCTTCCCTTACAAGTTGCTGAGGCTGAATGGAAAGCATGGTCTTTTCCAGGACTAGTACAACATACTGCTGAAGTCATGATTCGCTGCCACCGATTTAGTATCCGACCAAATTACAGACAAGCAGTGATTTACATGCCCTCAAGATCATTCACAGTGCAAATGGATGCCTTCACAGATAGATTCAGGCCGGTACAGCCTAAATTCTGGGAGCTGGACAATCTTCTGATATATTATTTGCACTGATTTCCATAGTCAAATAGAAAGGTTGCTTTTGTCACGTGTTGAAGATTGACCTTGGCCACTGTTTCATTAGTCTATTTTGGGGCATACTTCTGCAGCCGCACCCCAAAAGAGGGGTATTTCCCCCGAATTTTGGAAAAAAAAAGGAAAAAAAAAAGGAGGTGAGCGTCTGTGAGAGACAGGTTGTTACTTGAGCGCCATGCACGACCTTTGAGTCTGGCCAAGAGCTTCTGATGCTAATGTCGTCTAAGCGATATATATATCAACCATGTGTATCCCCAAAATCTTTGTAATCTGAGTTAGGTGAGCTTCCTGTCAGTTGGAGCCATGGCAAAATGAGGTTGCAGAGCTTCCGATCTTGGCCATTATTTTATTTTTTCCGACTCTTTCTTGTCCTTTGCCAGAGTGGACGCCTGTCATTCAAACTGAACCGTTATTCTGGATATTGTGGGTTCCACTCACTTCTGCTTACTTGCTTGTGTACACATGGCATTCTCATATCTCTTGGGGTATTTCTGTACAGGAGTATCCTCTTCACGAAGCACAATGATGCGAATGCTAACTGCCTCAGATACTTGGTGAAGGAGCAAAGGCCTTCATCCTTTGCTTGCCAGCCAGAGCTAAATTTAAAAATTTTCTTGATTGCTTTTCATGCCTATTTTAATAAGCAGAGAGTATGACAAACATTGATTGGCTGCTATAAGATTTAGCCTCTGTGCATTTTGTTGGTTAGCGCAAAGCTCGAGCGTGCTTCACATATGATACTTCGATCCTGAAATTCTTCCAAAAATGAAGTCTGATGTTATGTCTTTTAAGCACATAAATTGCACTCATAACCCTTAAAAAGAGTTTTTATATTAATAAAAATATGCATCTCAGATTGAGAGAGGGATTACAGCAAATTTTCATCTAAGTACTTTATAATTTGCATAGTTTCTTATGAGTGGAAAGCTTTGATTACAACATGTTAAATACAGCTTAAAACTGAACATCATGGAAGGAAGGAGCAGCTCTCCACCTCTTTTTTCACACAGCGTGCTATATCGTTGCCTCAAGAAATTTATTCCTCTCTGCCATTTTTTCCCAGGCTCAAGTCTGCTAGGGAGGGCAGCGATGGGAAGCATACCATTCTCAATATGGCTTCCAAACTTGACAAATATTTCTTTTAGGTAGGGTAGCGCGGGAAGTAGAATCCATGTAGCAATCACCTAGAGTGTGTTAACTCACATACATATCGGAAATACTAAAGCAGTGATTTATGAAAAATGTTTTTTTTTAAAACAAGTTTTTATTCCAATTTTCCGAAAATCAAACATAAAAGAAGCTCTTTTCAGTGTACAGCAATAATTCACCGAGTCACCACTTTATACATGCAAATGGTGACAGTAATTATACATTATTACGCATTTTTACGATTCACATTCTGACCAATTGCCCATATTAAACTTAATTCTATTATTGACTTTTCCAATTTCAACTTTTAAGAGTAAAAAAAAGAAAACAAAATCACAGTTAATTCTTTGTTTAAAGTTAATTATACTTACATTCTTATAGCATCTTCTTCAATTGCATTTCAATTTATTTCAAATATATTTGCTTTATAAACATATAGCATTTTCTGTTTAAGCGTGGACCTTTTTTCCCAAAGTACTTTTCTTGTTTCTCACTATTACTCTACAACGTTTACTATAACAGAAAAGGAACAGGCAAGTTCATCCTAACTTCATTAATATTCCCTCTCATTCCAAAACAATATATCCCATTTCATTATCAAATTTAATTATTTTCAATACGTATTCTCTTAACCCTTTAACCTGTTTCTTTTAAATGTTGCCTTTTCCAAAGTATACTTTTTTCATTTAAATCACTACATAGTTTCCATATCTTTTAGTACTTATTGCGCTTTTAACAATTTAATTTCTTTTTTATCTTGTCAAAATTCAATTCTCATCACATATTTTCTCATAAAGTCTAGATTAATTTACACATTTTATATACCATTCATCAGAACAGAACATAATTTCCGACTCCGCCCCTCTATTTTTTCTATGTTTTGGCGGGAGTGTCAGCTCAGTGGTTTAAGTATGCCTAACCCTTATTCTGTAATTACTCGAATTAAACATCTATTTTACTTAGTTATAAGGTAACAATGCAAATCCTCAGAAAAATAAACTACTTTACATTGTACTTTTCAGTCAGATTCCTGAGCAATGTATTTTCTCCACACTTTACTTCCATAAAATTTTATTTTAATGGTATCAAAAAAATAAAAATAAAAAAAGAAAAGAAAGAATCCATGTTGCTTGGTCATTGATATTAATCTCATTTTTAAACCACCTCGACATTTCATTTCATCATTTCAATATCATATAATAAACATTAACCTTTCTTTGTAAACAATAAAAATAGGAAAATGCTATTATTCGGAGATGGCGTGAGTGTAGCTGAAGATAGAATGAGCGGTAGACGACACAATTACATCGACCGCTCCCGTGTCAATATCGTCACACAGGATATATGTACTGTCCATACTCCTCATAGACTTTCTATATGTTTTATTGATTGTGTAATTAGCTCTAAAGTATCCCACTTATTATTGACCCTGTCTAACCTACTTGATAATGTGCCGGGAATAATACGCCCTTTCTTAATTAATTAACGCACATTGTCCCGATGAGCAGTCTAGGGTATAATAGAATGTGTTTTCTCCTTTAATTTTACATATCCGCAGTAGATTTATTTATTATCGTGTTCCTAGTTTCGAATTAATCATACCTTTTCTACTTCTCTTCCATATTTGTTTTTTCCAAACTCCTTTTCTCTCCACTTGATTTATATCCCTCCATCTACTTATATAATAAATATACTTCCTTTCCCTTTTTAAAACTTTTCTGTTCTGCTTCCTTTCGCGTCTTAGTTCAAATATCTTAGAATTTTAATTATAGCTAAATATTCCCATATTTAGTTATTTTTTAAATTCCCACTTTTTAACCCCCTTCGTTTTTCCTCTTCTTTGTGTTTGTTACTTTAGTGTTGATTCTCTATTATAAGATGGCTTTTCTTGAACGAACTCATATTTCTTTCTCTAAGTTTCTTCTTTCTTCATATTCTTAAAATAGCCCTTTCCATAGCTTTTTTAACGTCAGCAGGAGCAAGTTGATTCATGCTCTTGTATGGTAGTAGTGTCTTTCAAATTTTTAATGTTATCGATTTAGAATCCCAACAGAGATTATATTATTACACATGTGAGCAGATATAGAGCTTTATATCTTTTATAGTTGTTAAAATCACGCATATGCGCCAATCTTGTTCTTTTTCTTCTTCAAACTTTTTCTGGATTAACAACTATTCCCTGAACTGTGTTTATAGGCAAAAGCACCAATTAGTCCAACAATAGCATATTTTTTCTTTTGTTCTAATTCAATTTTCAACTTTTTAGGGTATTTGTTATGTTTGTTTCAATGATTTCCTTATTCATTGTATACAGACATTCGATTAATAGAGAAATAGGAAACTCTTCCCTTTTTACAGCTTAAAGCTTTTTGTCCAAAACACCAGTGTGGCACTCTCTTCTGTTATAGCAATAGTCGCTACACCTTTTCCCCGGCCATTTTATTGTTCGGAGAGCGCTATCCAAGACCTCAGTACTTACCAAACCAATGCGAATCTTCAAATTTGAATATTTTACCCCATAGTCTGTGTTTCGAAACTCCTGAAGTCCAGCTGTTAAAATTGTGGCCTGTTTAGTTAACGACAATACGGTAATTGTTTAAGTTCAGTTTTGTATGTGATATCGTTGTTCCGGGCTGTCTTCCAATCACTGGGTTTTGAAGCCCGCTGCTCAGGCTGGTCAAAGATATTGGTGCAGGTTTTTTGTTCGATCTTGTTCCTTTATAAAATCCGCCACTATGTTTGCTCCGTTCATAAAAATTCTTAAAAATAGACACCGTCCTGGGTACCGTTTTATAAATTAGTTATTGCAACCACAGTTGTAGAGCTCTCAGTATCTTTATGATTGCTCCACCTACTTATTCTCTCACTCACGAATCGAATAATTTTACAATCAGTAAGCGCTATGCATTCACAGTGTGCCATTTAGAATCACTTCACGTGGTACATCTCTCGAGATGTGAAGGCGAATTACGTCCTTCATGTCCCGCGTGGGAGGCAGGGGTGGATGCTGACATCACACGACGCATTCGCTCGGAGAACTCACTGCGCTCATGAGCTGGTCAGATATCTCCCATACACACGGGTGGCTTGAGATTATAGTCTGCTGCACTCGACCCTCATTGGAGGCATCTTATTTGCTCGCAGCACTATACAGACATTTCAGCACAGGTAGATTGTGGCCTCCTAATAGACGGAGTAAAGGAAGGATTCCCTTAGTAAGGCTGTCTACGAATATGGGTCCTGAAGCAAGAGATCGCCTCCCGTTTTGGCGAGAAGAGAAGGGCGCCTATCATACCCTCGTGGATAGATGAAACTAGATTTGTTTAGTGTAGCGAGGCGACGGTGAGGAGGAGAGAGAACTATGTGCCATGTCAATGACTTTTGGAGGCATTCATGGGTTGACAGATGTTTCCTATTGATGATTGCCAGTTGAGTCCGTGTTTATGCATTGACTGTCTTAGAATTTTAGGATAGGGGAAGGTTTCCATGGTACAAATGGATGTGCTCACATTCACATTGGTCGTCAATCGCCCGAAACAAAGTCATATGCAGTTGAGAAAATGGAGAATCGGCTCGCTTGCTGAGCCCAGTTTTGCGCACCACTGGTCGACTGATATTATCTGCCCTAGTGGATGCTCTATGGATTAAGAAGGAAGACGCCTGCCGAACACGACTAAAGGCTCAATTGTGTGAAATATTGGACTTGCATATTCCACACTCACTCACCACATGTCCTGGTTCACAAAATGACAATGCAGATTTGAAAGAGCATCGAGTTTTGTAAAGCTCAACCCATGGAGCAGGAAAAAGAAACGTAGCGTTTGCACAGTATAAGTCGAAGTGCACTCTGGTAGGGGGGTAGGAAATGACGGTGTAAAGAGAGTTAGGTGGAGGCGTTAGGGCTAAGCAGAGAGTGCACGGGAGTGCTTGGTCTCTTATACACGCCAACCACTAAGCAGCACATCCATAGGACACTTCTGCAATCGGATGCGACTGAAGGTAAGAGCAATAGGGAGAACCGCAGGCACAAGATGGAATCTAACTGAGAGAGAGGTCTTGAGTATCAATCAGATCTTTTCCCGCATGAAAAGCCATGAAGTATCCGATTGATTCATTATTTGGAAAACCACGAAGAAAATTATATTCCAGTGGCCTCAGGACCTGCATAATAAATCTCATTTAGTGGAGTGTAATAATGATATATATATATAGTACTAAGCTGCTTAATGTGAGACCCACGCCTTATACGTTGCGAGCTGACTTGGGGAACTCGTGAGTTGTGAGTGGGGAGTGAGCTCTGGCTGGTGTAGTTATCTCTATAGTGTTATTCCCGTAATCGCGATTCTGGTAAATTTCTGTTATATATATAGATTTTTGGGTCTTTTTCACTTGTGACTGGGAGCTGTTAACAGTAGGAGGAACATATAAAATTAAATCTGAACTTTGGAGGAAGAGAAAAATAAGGAGGAGGAAAGAGAGCACCCTTCTGCCTTTCTGCTCTACAAGGCTTGTTAGTCCATTGGGTATTCTGGCATGGCTGGCTTAGCTCTCACGACTTGTCAGATGTGTGAGAGACGTTTTGAACATGTATGTGGAAATTCGAAGACAGTATTGGTGGTGTGTGATCAATTAAGGAGAGCAACAGATAGAGCAAGTTTCTGACGCTCACATCTTGTTCAGAATAGTAAAGCTGTTCTGCTGTGTGAAGTAAAACTGAAAACCTGAAACTCTTCTGCTTGTTGTTTTGGCATTGGGAACGCAGAAATTTTTTTCAAGTGGGGAAGAGGGGGGATGTAGAACTCCAGCTCAGAGATATAGGAACTATCTGATGCTACTTATATGGTCATTTCTATATCGAAATCACTTTATTAGGTAGCCGGTCCACTGCACTTCCGGATGCACGAAAGAGGATAACGTAGGATTTATATTTAAATCTAGCGCTAAAACTTGCCATCCCATTGGACGCTATCCATCTTGCTCGCTCACTCACTGCATACGTTGTTTTCATACGGCTCTATCGTTGAGGCATGCTTGGTCCATGCGATTTCATCCAACGCAAAAAGTTTTGAGTTGCAGCAAAATTTTTAAGAAACGGATGAACTTTCCAACGCGGTGTATGATGTACATTCCGTGATCATATAGGGCAACAAACGTTCTAGTTGTCTGTTATCATCCGTTAAATGTCGCTGTATCCTCTCGGCATCTCTGGCATCCCTCAAATAACTATCCTCTGCGGTGAAACGGAAGGAGGGAGGAAACAGAAAGGGACATGGAACGTTACACAGCGCATTAGTAGAGAGATAGAAAGGGATGTAAGGATGATCTCGTATATAAAGGATTAAAAACCGGACAAACGTTTGTATCTGGGATGTATCTGCGGATATATTAGGATGCCTTGGAGTAGTGTTCTAGAGTGAATGTAGAAGGACAACCCTAGTGACAAGACCGATATTTTCTATAAAAGGGGAGAAAATCATCTGGATTCAGTAATGAGTCCAGCAGCCGTGGTGTACAGACTCTTCAACGCCTTGGTCTTTGGTCTTACCCAAATCATCCATTGTTCTCACACCATGGATGATGAAAACAGTCCCATATGGAATGCTGCGAGATCATTCATACACCGAAGAACAAAACCTGTTAGACTGTTTCACGCTTTTATAGCAGACAGGGAGGAAGAAGAAGATGTCCTAAGAGCTGTGTGGGTCCGAGGAAGGATCATGAGAAAGAATGGAGTTTGGAGTGTATGACCAGTTCGATGGTGGAGCTGAGGAATGAAAGACCCTCGGTGCATTCGAGAACTCATGAGGAATGCCACCACCATGTTTAGACTAACTTAATAGAGCGTCTGAGACCCAGGTTGACCAAGCTGAGCACCCAACTTCTTGCCAACCTGGATCCTGGACATGAGGTGGCACTGATTATTCCTAGAGAGACCCTGCCTCCTGGAACCACATACAGAAACATGCAGTATGCATGGAGGGTGCACACAAGAGCATCAGGCAAAGTGGTCAGAGAAGTTGGTACAAGGCCATGCCATTGAAGATAACATGGAGGAGCTCGCCTCAGGTGCCACCCACTGTCTGATTCGAGAGGCTGAGGTGAAAGTGTGGCGGAGAAGAGTGGTAATCAGAAGTATGGAACTTCCCCACACGCATTGGAGCCATAGATGGGAAGCCAATTGTTATTGATAAATTAAAGGTCATATGTGTGGCAGCTGGATGGTGGATCCATACAGTCCCACGTATCGGTAGGCAAAATTATTAAAGCGTCTGGAGGTTTATCTACCCCACAACTACATCCAAAATCTATCCCACAAGCATGCAAAGGCTTAATATTTTTCAAAGTTTTTCCCAACACTTTTATTAGGTAACTAAAATGAACCAAGTAAACTTTATTAAGTGTCTTAAGCAAAGATAAACTTTATTTACCTTTATTGCCTGACCTGACCGAACATGTGGTTCCTGCAAGATGTATCTGGCAGCAAGTCTTTCCGCCTGTATGCTGACTAGGAAATACACACAAGCGTGAGATGTATTTATATCATGCGGAGATGACACAGGACGGATAGCATTCAGTATTACCATCACGAGAGGGGTTCTTATGCACGAGATTCCGGATATAATGTGGTGATAAGCGCATCCCCATTTGTTTCCTATAGCGCGTACGTGATGCATCCACTTCATCCGCTATGCATTCCGCCCTTCCACTATGCGTCCCGCTTCAAAATTCTCACGCACCAGAACCCTTTGGAGATGTCATCGCTTCCATCCGCTTTC
>BHFT01063844.1:0-10079 GCA_004320025.1 Laticauda laticaudata
AGTGTATGGTGCTGTGGTGCATGGTACAAAAGAGGGTAGCAGTGGAAAACTAAAATTACCCCTCGCGCAATCTTTACTGCTTCAACACGGCAGAACTTGCTGCATCTCTTATTGCGGTTTCAAGCAGTTTCGAAAAAGCTGCCTTTTTATATTTTAATAGTAGACTTGCCTGTATAACGTTTTTGCTCAAGATTTTGAAAAAATATATATCAAGTCCTATTTATCGTGCGCTAGTCAATATCTGTTCGGCTTTGGTTTAAAATTGATGCTCGCTCTACAGACAATGTATCATCGCGCTTGCGTACGCATCGCGGTGGGCCACTTCTTTGTAGGCAGCATAATCCAGGAGCACTATGCAGCCTACTCGCTGGTATAATTACAGGAGGGAAACAAGAGCAGGTGGCAGTACCGCAGCTGCAGTGCAGGCTGCAATCTAGCGTAAATCATTTGTACATGCTGAACAGGCAGCCCAAAGCATGACTAGTGTTTCAACACAACAAAATAAAATAGGCATTACAAAAAGCGAATTTCTCATTAACTGCAGGCAAGAAAGTCTGCTGCCATTATTCAAACAATAGCCGCTGGAGGCCACATGTAGTGAAGCAACGCCGATCACTTCGCGATATGCCGATAGGAGTAGAAGTCGCATAAGGAGAATTAGAGAGAGCTTTGTGCAAAATTGGCAAATGTGGTATTGTAAACCTCAGTATGTCCACGCCGCTTTTGCCTCCCTTGGAAAATATTGCATCGTTGTCCATATGATGTCATAGTTCAGAGTCCGGATTTTTTTCTTATAGATTCCTTGGCGGGGGCGGGGGGCTAGCTGCTGCAAAAGGGCGAGAGTACTGGTAAAATACATGTCACTCACTCATTGCATTCTAATAGACCTGTTGGCCTGCAGCGCGCGGGAAACGGGCGTTTCGCCAAAACGAATAGATGCATAGCTGGACCACAAGAATACGCAATGGGAACTGCCTATACGCGAGTTGCTGCTTTTCCTAGAGACTGTCTGTAACACTGATGGGAATGTACTCTACTGAAGTTTTGCGGATCCGCTAGCGCGAGAGCGCCGAGCCACGGGAACAAGGCTTAATGTGGAAGATCTCAGCTTAATCTCTGAAAAGCGTGCTGCTTGATGTGATATTGCCGTTGCGGGGACTAACATAACGCCGCTTAGGACCGTCCAGGCAATGCAAAATCTGCTAACATTTGTCTTACAGCTTATTAGATTTCGTTCTTAATCTGACTGGCTTATTCCTCCACGTTCTGCTGCTTCACAGTCATTTTTCCTCGCCTCAACTGACTGCTCGGCCCACAATCAGTAGCCTTCTGTACATTATCGAAGGGCAAATTGCGCAGACGTATCCGGACGCCTGGCAGGGTCTCGCGCCTGAGCTTACCAGCCTTAGGGAGCGGAGGCTGACGGCTTGCGACTTTTTAGCTACGAGACAAAAACCCACGTTGCTGGGTCCCTGGTGCAGGATGGGCCGCTTAAGCCCCGCTATTCATGGAATTCGCGCCGCGCGCTGCTGGCATACAGTGCAGTACTATCCTTAAACTCTCGCTGATATTCTTGCCTTATATCCTGCTTTTGCAATTTCTACCGTGGTAAATTCATATCCTAGCTTATAATCTTGTTCAACAATGGTTCATTGACCGCACATTAGAATTTCAAGCTTCATTAATTATGAATAGTGACTGTCCCATTATTGTTTGTTGGGCATAACATAATGCTTAGCGCATAGGAATCCTTATCTCGCTTAATATTTTCACACATGACTTCAACAAACCTATGCTTCCTGTCAAAGAGATTATTGCAGTCGTTAAAGCGCTACTAGTGATTAACAGAAGGCTATTCCATCTTGTTCCCGATGTGGGGATATGCGATCATGAAATCAGCTAGCCGGCAATAGAGCTTTTCAACTCTGTCACTTCTGTTTTCTTTACAGTAAGCACTCTATCACTCACGCCAGTCTTTTGTTCCTTCTTTACTCTTCCCTATGGATTACAGAACTCTTAAAATCTTTGCCTCTATTCAAACTAAGATATAGGGGGGTACCTATAAATGTCCTTGCTCTTGTAATTATTGGGTTCCTGCCAACCCCAACTAAACTCCCTATGATGATATGAGACCCAAAATTATATGCGTTCATTTGTCTTAATTGTAATTATTTATCGCTTTTTCTAACTAATTGCATTCCTATTCTCCATCTCGTAAGCAATGTTCTACAAACTAACTTGTCCGCAGCGTACCCTCATCTCCTAGCTTGTGATGCTCTTTATAATAGCGCGAACGTCTGATCCTGTCAACAAACAACGCTATCAAAAAAGAACTGTCCTATCCGATGATTCCACAGAAGCCTCTACAGAATACATAATATATTATCTTGGATTATAAAAGACCTTTCAAGGCAAGTTCGTGTTAACAGCTCTACAACGCAATTTTTGCCTACGCAGTAGAAGATTTCTAGATGAACGACACAACAAGCGTCTCAATTGTCCGATTTGGGCAGAAATGTTATGTAAAGGCTAGCGCACCGGCGCTACTAAGCCTCGCCTTCTGCAATCACATGGAGCCTAGTCATAGAGTTGTAAAAATAAATATAGGTTTTATGTATGCCCGCGGGACAGGCTAGCCATTGATGAGGCAGCCGATTTGCTCAATACTCAGTCACGCCTGCCGCAACATACTTCTCATTGGCGGGGGGGGACGCGCCGGATTTACTTTTGCTAAAAAGCACTGGTTGTAGTGTTTCAACTGCGACAACTATTCTCATTGGGATTCTCGGGGCACTAAAGGTAGAATTCTCATTACTGTCACTTCGGCACCTACATGGGATAATTTTCCATGAGCAGTTATTGAATAAAATTGCCAAGATGCAACCCGCAGTAACCATAAAGGTTCACAGGACCAAGGCAAGAATAAAGTAACGCCCTTGGACAACTGGCTTGAAAATGGGGTGCCACGCCTAAAAGCAGTCTGGCCGAAAAGCATTACTGGAAATATTTTTAAGCAATTCAACGTCACAGCTTGAACTCGCTCACTCTAATCCGGTGGGACCACATGAAAGGTTATTCGAAATCCCATTCATCTTGCAAACAATAACAGCCAGGGAGTTTAACCCATTGAATTGCAGCTGATCAAAAGCTCCCTAAATGCTTTGCTGAACTCTTACAAACTCTCAAGTGCCTCTCCACATGTTGGCTTATGTTTATTTCTGGCCTCTCCACGCTTTTTACGAAGCCTTTGCTTTCCGCAAGAATCCATGTGCTAATTCCACATGCAGACGACGTTGCCATTGGGAGGCAACTTCACTATTACACTCGATTTCTGCTCGTGAACTTGGGGTCTGCGTTGTTGCTTGGGAAATAGTCCAGGGTCACGCAGATTTAGCCGTGCCCAAGTATTGTCATAATGTTTTCCTAATGGCTATCGATTGTAGATGTATAGGTTCTTCCTAAGAACGCGCGTTGGGCCGCTACCCGGCGACATCAATCGGAGGAGTACGCCTGCCAGTCTACACCACTTCAGGAGCGAAGATTTTAACATCACGCCTGGAGAAAGGAATGTATCTTATCCCTGGCAATAATATCTGTCTGGGCTTGTTTTCGCACCGCGGGTCTCACCCAGCAATGTGTTTTACGGGATGAAGCGTTAGTTAAATCCAAAATGCATTTTGGCATAGTTCAAGTATGGCTATATACCCGAATAAATTGACAGTGTATAACTCTGATTGCATTTTATATGCCTCTAACCAGGCGGCGACCATGGAATACCCCTCAGAGCAAATAGCGGGAAGTTATTAGTCTACGTCACTGTAGTCTACATGCTTTGCTCTGGGGCAGAGCCACATAATCGGGTTGCAGCCCACGGGCATTGCAGGTGACTAGCGTCTCTGCAAGCAAAAATATTACAAGCTCTGGGTTCAAGCCATTGAATGATGATCTTATTACGAATTCGAGAAATCAATTATAGCTTTGCAAAAACTCTTGACGTCCTACTCGTAGAAAGTGGGTCTTGCATGAAGTCATAGAGGCATTAGATCTGTTATTTTTAAAACAAGGGGGATTGGTGTCGCCTCCAGCGCTTAAAGAAAAATGTTGTTTTTTATGCTGAATAGCAGGGGGATCCGTGGTTGGATCTATGAACAGAATTAGAAAAAATACGGTATGCTAAGAAGAGGTAGAGAAAACGAAAGGTTAAACATGTATACACGATTCTGGTATCAAGGCTTGTTTCTATTTCAGCGCGATGGCTATAGCAAACCGCTTCTTTAAACTGCATTGGCAGGACCGCTATTATAATCAAGTATTATTGATTATGGTATGTATAGGACGATGTTCGTTGTTAATAGAGATATTAGGCAATTTTTGAAAAAATCATATCCTGCCATAACTGCTAAAATGTTACATTGTGTTAGTTGAGCAACTATGTTAAGATCCTTTAACACCCCGGACGAAAAAAAATGTCATTGCTGAGTTACGCGCTACCTTGGACAAGCGCCTGACAGCTGAATGGGTTCACAACTCCTGCCTGATGGAAACTGGGACGATGAACACTTTCAGAAAAAAGGTTTCCCTTTTTGTCGTTCTTGGAGCCAAGGAAGAGACTCGTCATAAAATAATAAAAACAGAGGAGAATTGTTATAGTAACGTATGTATCATTCATAATGTTTGGCAAATGTGTATCATTGCAAACTATGTTATGACATTCAGGGCATTTGCAACATTGTAATCACTCACGTGTAATCATTGAGCTTCTGTCTCCTCAGTGACCTTTTGCAGGGCACGTACAGGGACAAGGAGTTAAACATCCGTTAGAAATATAGCGCTTACTTACATTGTAATTGGTTTGTCCTAGGCGCAATGCAGGCTCTTGTAAAAGCAGGAATATCCTGATCCGGATTATAAATCTTGCGATCCTGGATCTGACGCTGGTATGCCCTGCCTTATCTGAGCTTATTGTAAATCCTGTGTATTACTGTCTCTGACCTGGCTTGACCTAGGCCTCTGAATAATGAAACGAATCACCCCTTTTGAATGAGCATAATAAAAGAGGGCGTGTACGCCAGACATTCTGCGCAACTGCCTATTATCCCCCGAGGAACTTCGTCTTCCTGTCATTTCTTCTCGGCTTTCGCTCCCTAATCGATGAGGTGCCCATCTAATGCGGGATAGCGCAGAATACCGGGCAAAAAAAGAAAAATCAGTCCAGTTTCAAAGTGAAAAATTAGTACAATTAAAAGTCCAAGCACTAAAAAAAGAGATATTTAATTTTAACTTCCTGTTTAAAAATCACTGCTTTGGCCCACTTCTTGTCCTTAGATTTAGCAAATTCTTTTCTTTTCCTTGGATGTTCTTTGCAAGTCTTAAAATAAAGAACAAACTCTCACCAACTGGCAGCACCTTTCTCTTCCATTCTTTTCCACTTTTTGAAACTGTCCCAACTTGCAGCAGCTTTGAATGGCTGCCCTTTCTTTTGCCACTGGCAAGAGCTTCTCCTGGATTTCTTACCAGGGACTTTGTGGTATCTCCTTGGGATTGAACAGGATAATGCTCTTACATTCATACATTAATCTTCGGGATGGTTAGCTCATTTGGATCAATCGCAGGAGCAAATATTCAGTGGGCAATTCGGATCTTTTTAAGATTGGCACGCTATATAGTCGGTCGTGACATCAGCTCCGCCCCTCTCCAAGAATAATGATTATTGATTATCATCAGGATGAACAATTATTTTGGCCTAGAGAATATACTTTACGCATGTTGCCCTCTAACTAAAAGGAACCAAAAAAATACCTTAGACTTCTTTTAGATTACTTTTTCGTAGAAAGTGAGAATTTATGCGATTTGCTTGATGAAGTTTAGCATACTCATATTCACTTATTTCAAGTATTTTTCTCTACAATATCTTTCATTTGCCAATTCAAATTTGATGGGAGCGCTGCAGGGTGGGGGAAGGATACCAGCCAGGGGACCTGAGGCATGTAAAAATGTTTCATGTATTAAAAAAGTAGAATCTATATATTGCAGATATCTTGGAAAAATGGGATACAAAATTAAAGCCGATACTTAGTTGGCGTTGTTTTGCTTACGGAATTTATAATTAATTAAGCATACTATAGAAATATATGTTTTTCTCATCTTCCCAATCTGGCAAACTCTGCTTCTCATCATTTAATGATTATTATTGTTGCTTTGTGACTGATCAGATATAAAGAAGGGAGGAAGCTGGAATACTTTTTCCCTATTTCCCTTAGCAAAATGAGGCAATGCCACCTTAGATTTATAGACCACATTCATTGTGGCTTTGCAGCGCCCTCTAAAGGCATTTTGTTTAGAGTCAGTATGATGCCCCCGAACAATTTTGGTCCTATTCATTTTAATCCACCTTGGAAAGATGGATGCCTGAAATCAACCCTTGGAGACCTGGTGAGATTCGAGACATGGCCAACTGCTGATAATTGGCAAAAGGTCAGCAAGAGCGTTGCAGTAGCTTGCGTTCTAACGCACTGTGTCCATTCTACAGCTCTCACAGTAATATTATTGTAATATTATTCCAGGTACAAGAAAAGATTGAATATATATTTTCTCTTTAACCAATAGAAATGGCTTGAATTATTCCTTCATTAGAGGAACATGGGCAAAAAAGAATGCAAAGGAAGAAGAATGTAAGGAGTGGTCAAATGATGTCATCATTCCATCCTGTAAATCAAAGGGCTCCAACCTTTCTGGCACCAGAGACCAGTTTCAGAAGAAAAATTGTCTTCCATGGACTCAGGTGGGAGATGGTTTATATTTGCAATCTAGCTCCCATACATGTGCAGATGGAGTTTTGTTTACTCGCCAGCCACTGGTGTAGCCCAGTTCCTAATAGGCTATAGACTGGTACCAGTCTACATTCAGGGTTTGACATTGGGGACCCCTGATGTAAATGTCACAACATAGATTTTTGCATAAAACATTAGGACACTGTTACAATAATGGCATCATTTGAAAGTGTTGCCAACTTAATATCCTAGTCTGTTATAGACACCACTAGGCCTGAGTAGGTCACAATGCAAAAATTTCTCAAATCTGTTTACAACTACAAAAAGCATGGTTCATTCATTCTTCTATAAGTCAAGAGCAAAAATATTTGGGGGTGGTGAGAGGTCATCATCTTAGTTATCATCATACCACCATTGAATCATCATCGATTCAATTTTTAAAATGTTGGGATTTTTAATTTTGATATTTCCACTGCGTGAAATCCCACTACATCTGTAGGTAGGAAATCAAGGAAGGATGCCTTAGTGTCATATAGCTAAGGATTTTAAGATTCAAGTTGTGGAGCAGAATTTCTGAGGAATCCCAAGTCTGTTGGGGATTTTCTCCACTCCCCCAAAATCATTACTGAATAATTTTCAGATGTTCTATGTGTGTCACACAGAGAAGATGGTGCAATTGATAACAAGAATCTTCTTTTCTCTTTATATTATCTTCATACTTTTCCAAATACTCAAGTATTGGTTTTTTTTAGATGCAGAGTATATGGAAGAATAACTCAGAGGATCCGGGAACCAAAGCTTAAAATGATCATCACCAAACTTTTCTTTTTAAGTTTTGGAATATGCACAGAAATGTCTGAAACCTAAACCACTTTTCAGTTTAGCTGACCCTTTATAAATGCAACAAACTCCACTACAAAACCTGGCATGGATAAAATTAGATTCCAACACACAAAGGCCTCAGGGGAAAAGAATGAAATAGTGCAAATAAACAAATGGCATGGGAAAAAATAAAAACCTCACAGTGAGGGTTCCCATCTCAACTGCCTCTGGAGATGTGGCTGTCTGCAGGACATCAGCTGTTCTTCCCATCACTCCCTGAAATCTCGTACATATAGGTCTTTGTTAATAAGGCAATGACTCAGAAAGACCATAAATGATGTAAAGCCACAGTAGAGTCCAATCCCCAAACCAGCACTGTTTAGGAAAACATGGTGGTGAGGGATTTGGCTTACCAAATACTGGCACTCAAGCAACATTTGTTTCCTGCTTGGCTAGACAAGTTGTGTGAAAAGTTCAGAAGCTATATACTTAAAAACAAATTTTGTGTGATAAATAAATGAAAATTAATTCTGGATATGATTATTTGTTGCCATATATAGGTAGTCCACTGGAATTAGGTGGCTGTAGCAAACTTGCATATATGTATTTAAAAATATTGTTTAAAAAAGAATATCTCAACTGCAATGAAAACATCTTAAGAAATAATACTAATGACAATCAGTGAAACTGACATGGTTTATATTACACTTCAAAAAAGCTTCTTTAACGTGAAAACAATGTTTTCTTTGATGGATTTATATTTTTAAAAGGTTGTTATCTGAAACAGTTGTTTCTATCCCCAGATTCTTTCCAGAAACAGATGTTGTAATCTCAAAACATTCTGGTTACTGTAGCTTAACCTGTGGCTCTCTAGTTGCATTGGGAATTCTGGGCCATTAGGCATCAGCTAGGGGAAGGCTGGATTAATGTATCATTTGAACCTCATTCAGGTATTTGGCTGAACATGTGAGAACTTAAATGGGGGTGATTGGCAAATAAAGATAAAGTTGTTGTCAGGGACCTGATAATTATATTATCCTCATTGGGATCAGTATTCTATTGTGCTGTTCATGTTTTGGCTGACAATGTAGTGTTATCACAGAATGGAGAGTAAGAGAAACGAAACACAACAGTACAGCCAACCTATGCTTTAAAAATATTTTCTTCCAGTTTTTATTGATTTCATTATTTTTCTAAAATGTTTTTATTTATTTACTACCTTTATTACTTTATAAGTAACTCAAGGTGGTGAATGCTCCTTCCTCTTCCTAGTCTGTCAACAATAATCCTGTAAGGAGGGTTGGGCTGAGAGAGAGTGATTGGCCCAAAGTCAACCAGCAGGTTTTTGTGCCTAAAGCGAAACTAGAATTCAGATTCTCCTGGTTTCTAGCCTGGTGTTTTAACCACTAAAACCAGAGTGGGCTGCTGGGGGTTTGCAGGGGTTTGGGAGAGCCCCTAGTTAAGATTCTGTGCAGTTCAGAAAACCCTCAAATCCCACTCCTGGCAAGTCCCACCCAGAGGTGGTATTCAGCAGGTTATGACCAGTTCTGGAGAAACGGTAGTGGACATTTTGAATAGTTTGGAGAACCGGCAAATACCAGCTCTGACTGGAGATTTTACACTTTCCTTCCCCTGCCACGCCCACCAAGCCACACCTACAGAACTGGGAGTAAAAAAAATTGAATCCCACCACTGGTTGCACCCATCCCAGCCTGCCCCTCCCAGAAGTCCCCATGAGGCCCATTTTGAATGCAGGGAAGTGCAGGGCATGCACACAGGTTCGGGCAGGGTGAGAAAGAGGCCTCCTGGAAGTTCAGGAAGACTGGAAATAGTCCTGTTTCCAGGTTCCAGAGAGCCTCTGGAGCCCAGGGAGGCAATTTTCACCCTCCTGGAGACTCAAGGAAAGCCTCCGGAGCCCGTGGAGGGCAAAAATGCCCCACTGCAGTGTAGGAGGCTGACTAGGCCACACCTACCATGACCATACCCACCCAGCAACTGGGCAAAGAATCATTTGCTGAAATTTTTGAAACCCACCCTTGACTAGAACTTTCTCTAATCTGCCATCTGTGATCTAAAATAAATTTATCTAAAGGCTAGGTTCCACTGGTCGATGGATGCAAAACGTATGCAAAAAGGATACAGTGGACGAACAAAATTTCGGGGGTGGCTCCATCCATTGTTATCCGCTCCAAAAAGTGCCCCAAATTTCCATAAACAGAACAGAAAAGAATGGAAAGGAACAGATGGGAGTAGTACATAGCGAGGATGTTAAGTGGATGTTCATAGGAAGCCTATCAGATGACAGCGGTTGGAAACGGATGACACATCCAAAGGGCTTCCGGGAGAGAATTGCGAAGTGGATGCATAGCGGAAAGGGCGGATGTGTAGTGGATGACATGGATGCATCACAGACGCCTATAGGAAGCAAAGCGGATGCATAGCGGATGTATATCGGATGCAAAGCGTTCACTGCGCATGCGGGGAGTA